>CAJFCX010000110.1:0-39824 GCA_904066255.1 Eimeria sp. OTU-X | reverse complement strand
ACGCCGTCCCCCTGCCTCTAAACCTCCACGCCCGCCACCCCCGACCGCACGACTGGTGTCACTATCCTCGATACTGCAACACAAGGTGTATGGGCTTAGCTTGCTGCAGCAGAAGCCCGAAGTTTACAGTCACCTGCAGCAGCCTGATAGATGCTAATGGAAGACCCATAGGCATAAAACCAAAGTGCGAAGTGTACTTAAACACCCGACAGACCACTGCTGCTGCAGAACTGGGGCCCCACACTCCCAGACAGGCTGCTCAGCGAGTGCAGGCACAACTGCAGCAACTACAGATACCACCATGAGTTGGTGGTACTGTTATTCCTGCTTGGCACATGAAGGCTCACTGTTGATATGCTGTAAGGCCATCCACCACAAAGGGTGTTGCCGTTGCTGCAGCAGGTGGTTGTGTTGCTTCATCTTATATTACAGCTACTCTCACCCGCTGCTCCTGTAGCGCCTGCTGCTTCAACTGTCTGTGCTACCGCTTGTGCTGCAGCTTATTCTTGCCTCCCGGGGGAGCTGCTTTGCTACCACTTAACACGCTACTAATATATACTAATGCTACTGTATACAATACATATTCAACGTACATCAAAAGCAAACAGCTACAGCCGACACCCCAACTCTAAAACCCAACATTTGAACAGCGTGGAGGAGTAACTCCATAAAATTGTTTCTGATATATATGCCCTAAAACGATGAGGTGCGCATACACCTCAAAATACCGTTTTCAACGTCTGCGCGAAGATTGCGCTTGGGTGTATATACATCAGGTGTGCATACACCCGATGCACCACCGTCTCGCAAAATACCTCGCTACGACGCAGAAATACAATAAATAACAAACGGCATCCCTTCCCTTTCTCCACAGCATCAGCGGCTAGCGCAACAGGAGGGAAAAAAGCGAAGAACGTCGCCGTTCCTAACTCTGCTGTTGTCCCGCTGCTTCTATGGGGAATGTCGATGAGAGTGCCGTTGCTGCATTTACTGCTGCTGCTGCTGCTTCTGGTTCTCCTGCTCCAGTTTGCCTGTTGAGCCTATGATGAGGTTCTCCGGTCGGCCGCCGTCATTGCAGCAGCAGCACCAGCAAACAATTGAAAGAAGAGCAAGTCTCTAGACTACTCCATGTGTCGCTGCAGATCCTTGCCTCTTGAGCATCTATACACTCAAAAGGCTGCAGAGCTGCTGCTGCTGTTGCTGCGGAGGCGGCGGCCGCCGCCGCGGCAAGGAGCTGGTGCACTGCTGCAGCATGGTTACCTCCAAGTAGGTGGCAACCACGAGCTGAACTCGGGTGCTGGAGAGTATCTGGAGCTCGTATAAACCTCGAGTACTTCTTCTCCGTTGATGACAAAAGACTCCTTCAGACACCCCGCGTTAATAGGAATGCAATGCACTGGGGGTCTGATGCTGCTGGTGCTGCCGCACCTCCCCAAAGAGAACGCCAAGAACGAGAGTTGCCCAACCGCTGCGCTGCTCTCCGCCGCTGCTGCCATGTCTCCTGCAGCAGATGCTGCTGCTGCAGCAGCCTTTTCCTGCTGCTGCAACGCCGCACAGAGCGGGTCTGCTGTGTTGTAGAATCTGTTGAGGTAGAAGAGAGGATTCCTAGGCGTAGGGACGGAAAGAAGACCAAAAGGTCTCTCCTGGAAGGGCATCATTTCCTCTAGCGGTAGCTTCTGATTAGCTGTAGCAGCAGACGAGCCACTCCCTATCTCTACGTATGGTTCCCAGTCTTCGGTGTCGTCGGGGGATCGATCCCGTACCTCCTTATACCAATATACCCGAATAGCCAAGGGGGGGAAACGCAAGCCGTCTGCTGCTGTTGAGGTGTCTAAGGAGATCAGACCAAACGAGGAGTTTAACGCTTGCTCCTCAAACTGTACGCACACCGGCAACAAAGCAGCAACACACACAATAAGCACTAACCAATTAGCTGTGCACAATTAACTGTATCATCAACAATAACACTGTACATCCCGGAACCTAGTCCGTACACCCTAAGCCCTAGACCCCAAACCGCCAAGCTTCGATTGATGCGCGCAAGGGGGCACAAGAAAGGAGTTCAAGCTGAAGAACTGGCTCTGAAGTATGGAGTTCAAACTGCTGCTTACGCAGCTACATCTAATGCTGCCTTCTGCTGCTCGCTGCCGCTGTTATATAATATACCTTGGGTTTTTTATTTGTGTTGACGAGCCACGAGAGGAGGCTGTGGGGTTGGTAGAGTTTGGGTTGAAGGAGTTCGTTTGATGGGTTAAAGAGGTTGCAACTTTCTCTGACTTTGCCCTTGTCTTCCTTTGAGACAGTAATGGCAATATATCTGTCTCCTCTTAGCATGTCGTGTTCTGCTAGAGATCCTACAAGACTGTTTCCAGCTAGGGCCCAGGAGACACCTTTTAGGTCAAGTGCCCTTGTAATCATCTCGAAGAAAGCAAATATTCCGTCGTGCTGTGCTGCAGACAGCAGCTGCAAAGGAGCACCAGCAGAGCCGCGCATGCGCTCTGCCTTTCTGCCTTCGGCTCCCCATACCTCTTGCAACAGCTCCCGTCGGCCCGCGCTGCTCAGCCCCAACAACTCCCCCTGTGCGTACACCCGAGGGGAACGGTGTAGCTCATCGCAGCGTTGCAAGTCTGCTGCAGAAGGGATAATGGGGGCGAGGGCTAGCAGCTGCTGCAGCCGCTCCAGCAACGGCAGTGTCACCTGCTGCCACAGCAGCAGCAGCAGACCTATGACTGCCAGAGACAGCAGCAGGCCGAGTCGCTGCAGCTGCTGTCGGCTGTAAAGACGCCGCAGCCTAACGAACCGCAGGCCATGGTATCCCCTCACCCCTTGTGTGTCTGTCTTTGATGGCAGCAACATTGTATATTTATTCTTTGCATGCGGAGAAGCATTTGAGGGTTTATTGTGGCTGCTATGGGCCATTAAAGGCACTTCCCCCACCGTTAAAGGCCGTGCAAACCCAGGAGGGACACGGGAGGTAGACGACGCTGAGGGCTGCATCTTCTACAGCTAGTAGTCCTGCTGATGCTGATGCTGCTGCTGCTGTTGGGGGGCGGAGAAGGGAAGACTGCCGGATCCCCCGGTGTTTGCAACGAAGCCACTAGAACGAGAAAATTTAAAAAGAGTAAGGATGGGGATACAGGGCCGCGCACCTGCTGCGCACGATGCTTCTGCTGTTGGTGCTGCTTGTTGTTGCTACTACCGCTGCCGTGAAGCAAGAAGAGAAGGAAGATGGAGAAAATGAGGAAGAAATTGACACAGATGATCTTGCACCGAAGACCACTGAAGACCACTGGACCTCAGTGGTGCTGCTGAGAACCCGTACTTTTCGCTATTGACGTTACTGAAGCTGGTACGTCTGCAGCTACCAGTCCCGTTGATGTTGCTGTTGATACTGTGGTTGTTGCAGCGGATGCTAGGGAGAAGTGCAAGGAGGCGCCCCTGTGGGGAGAGAAGGGAGAATACGATTGAAAAGAAGACGACCTCAGTGACTCCAGCTCATAATGTTACTGATGGTGCTGGTACTATCACTGCTGTTGCTGCTGCTACTTCTGTCGCTGCTGTTCCCGTTGCTGCTGCGGCCCTTGCCGCTGCTGCATCGGCTGCGCTATGCGTCGCCGTTGCTCCTTTCTAAAGCATACGCTGCGGGTGTATGCAGGAGAATATTGGGATTACACCAGAAGGAAAAGGAAGAATAAGGGAAAAGAAAGCCGCAGAAGAAGGGATCAATCGACGCGTCGAGCCGGACCACCAGCAGCAGCAGCAGCAGCAAAAGGAGCAATGGAAAATTGAACAGTAACGGGTGCTTCTTCAGATGGATTGACGACTGAGAGAGGAAATAATTAAACAGGAATACGACTTGGGGAAAGAAGGAAATTATAAAACCATCATGCAAATGCAGTGCCTGTTGCTATTGCTGTAGTTCCTGCTGCTGCTGCTGCTGCTGCTGTTGCTACGATTTATTGTAGGCCCCAACTAGCCAAGCCGCATCCCTCCCCTTCAGGACGGGTGGCTATTTTTAAACTTGAAATAAATAAAAACAGTTTGATTAAAGTGGAGATAGAAGAAAATTTTTTGTGTCATCTAATGAGTTGCCTATACTCTCGAAACCTCCTATCTCGATTGCGCTCGACAACAGCACGCAGCTCCCTATTACCTGCAGCAGCTGCTGCAGGTAATATCTCCCTTTGTCTTCCTGAATTTTAGCTTAAGCATGCTTATTTACATCCATATACCACCATCACATTATAGATTAATTAATATTCGTCGATAGCCTCAGTGTACATCCCAATACGCTGCCCTCTGCTGCGCAGCGGCCGCCTGCCACCGGAGTGTCGTCGCACCAGCAGCACCACCAGCAGCAGCAGCCGCGAATTCCTGTTTTTGCTTCTCGTGTTCACCTCTGTAACTCTAGCAGCCTCAATTCAGCGTGCATGCAGGTAGGGTGGAGCACCAACTTCCGACTAGCTGTCTGGCCTCGCAGTTACCACCAGCGCACACACCTTAATAGCGCTGCATCGCAGCAACAACAGCAGCAGCAGTGGCAACGGCAGCAGCAAGTGTCTTCCAAATGAATGAAGGAGATACAGACTACAAACAGCATGAAAGCAATTAAATTGACTCCCTAGCGTCTGCTATCCGTCCGTCGCTGCAAGCCCAGCCCTAGAGACAAACACGAGCATAATGTCGAGATTGCGAGTTTAAACGGCCAAAGCCAAGACAAGCAGCAGCAACAGCAACAACTGAGACCTGCCGTGGCAGGCCCTTGCTGGTGCCGCTGGATAGGGCTTTGCCTTTGAAAGGCCTGCCCCTGTGCTTTTGCTGCAGCGGTGGGCGGGAACTGCTGCTGCAAACTCTGCAGCACGTGGACCCAGCACCTAACAGCAGCAACTGCTGCAGTAAGCTAGGGATCTTGCTGCTGCACATTACCACTTTGCAGCAATGTCCGATGCCCTGACGAAGGCGTAAACTTGATCGGCCACCTTTAGCTGGGCCGATTCTTCCATGTAGCTCGAGTAGACAACTTTATCTCCGACATCCACCTAAAGAAGCAGTAGCAGTTGTAGCAGCAAGCATGGAGGGTCTGCCGTTGTAGCAATTCCCACTTAGGAGACACTGTTACAGGGGGCATGGCCCAACCTGCGGCAGCAGTAGCAGCAACAGTAGCCTCTAGGGGACGGGGGAGCAGCTCACCTCAACAGGCAGCCTCTCCTGCTGCGCAGACATCTTGCCACTACCCACAGCTACAACCTCAGCCTGCTGCATCAGCCGCTGCTGCTGCTGCGGCACCAGCAGCAATCCCCCGGCGCTTGTGTCCGAAGGCTTCAAAATACGGACAAACACTCTGCAGCAGCAGCACCATGACATAAAAGCACAAGTACAAATACAACTGCGGGCACCTCTCCAACCTACGCTGCAGCAGCAGCAACAACAGCAGCAGCTGTTGCTGCTGCTCCAGCACGAGAGCACCGGAGGGTACGGCATGGCCCAACGAAGCAGCAAACGCAACATCTTCCAATTACAGCTATGCCACTGAAAAGGCCTCTGCTGAAGTAGTGTACAGCAGCAGCTGCAGCTGCTGCTACCGCAGTAGATTCAGCAGCACCACGGGCAGCTGCACCAGCACACTGACGTGTCTCCTAGAGGCTTAACATTCGCGGGATTCAATTTGTCGGGGTCCGCCACTTTCGCCAGCAGTTCTTGGCTTGACATGAGCACGCATTCTGCCCCATCATATTTCAGCTGAGCAGCAGCAGCAGCAGCATCCGCTACAGACATGCCAAAAGATTTGGTCTCCCACGGTGTTGCACAGCTGTAACGGCATACTTGCACTAGCCATGGCTACAGCACTAGAAAACGAAGCAACAGCAGGCACTGCGACCGCGAACAACACATGGGCAAGACAAACACCGCAGCAGCAACACCAACAACAGCAGGAGCAGCGGCTGCTGCAGACAGGCTAACCGTCTCTCCTGTATGCCTCGCGTATACCACGACATCTCCTGTCTTGACTTCACAGGCAGTGCGTTTGCTGCAGCAGCAATAGCAGCAGCAAGCATGCACCACCCCTGTCTTGTGGCTTCTTGCCCCCCGCTGCTTCAGCGGCAGCGACAACAGCTCAGCAGCAGCAGAAGCGAAACCCGAAGGGCCACGGGAAAAACGCAAAGACGCACACAACGGCAGCAGAGAGAACAACCAGCAGCAGCAACAACAACATCAGCAATGCAGCTGCTGCTGCACGCTTTGTTGCCCCGTCTCTTCAAGAGAGAGGAAGCATGTACTGCAGTAGCTGGAGAGCTGCTGCTGCAGCAGAAAGCTTGGGGCATTATATATCCCGCCCAATACCATACCAGAGATGCCCACCTCAATGGCATCACGCTCAGCCGTGGCGGATAGCAGAGACAGCAGCTGCTGGAAAAGCAACAGTTCCGGCAGCAGCAGCATCAAACCAACAGCAGCAGCACCAAACCAGCAGCAGCAGCAGCAGCAAACCCAGTTTCTGGATCCACGCTTCCAGGCCCTGTAGCGATGACGCGGCCAAGGGCTTTCTCCTGGCGAGCCTGAGGCAACAGCAACAGAAGCAGCAAACCTGCTTGCAGCAGCAGCAGCAAACCTCACCACAGCAGCAGCACCTGCCAAAAGAACGGGAAAACGCAGCAGCACGCAGCAGCAGCGCCGCATCCTAAGGCTAGGAATGGGGCCATAGCAGCAGGGAGACGCATGCAAGAGTAGCAGCAGCAACAGAAACAACAGCATTAACAGCACACGCCAGCGGCAGAGAGGCAACAGCAGCAGCACTCACCACAACAACTCACCTCTGACGGCAGCAGCAGCCCTCCCTTCGTCTTTTCTTCGGCCCCAAGCTTCTGCAGCAGCACCATCCCCCTAAGAGGCTGCAGCGGGCCCGATATAGACTCTCCATCAAGAGAATGAATGCTGTTGCTGCTGCTGCCTAGTGCAGTGTTCGCTACAAACAAAGAGAGAAACATGAGCGCTACACCGCAAATCAGCCACCTGGCTTCCTGTTCTACTGTTGACGCTGCTCGTGCTGCTGTGCTCCTCCTCGTGCTGCTGCTGCTGCTGCTCACCTGCGGATGCTGCTGCTGTAGCGGCTCGTGGCCGAGAGGCATCCGACATGGAAATTGAAGCTGGGCCAGCCTACAGCGGCAGCATCAGCAGCAGCAACAAAAGCGGAGAACCACAATCGCATCAGTACAACACTAGCGTTGCTGCGGCACCCAGAACAGCCACAAAGGGAACAACAGCAGGAGCACCAGCGGCAGCAACAGGAGCAACATGGGCAACGACGGCAGCAACACAAGGACTCCTCACTCGCAAGAGCTGTGTTGTCTGACTGATGGCAAATGCTTCTGCTTGCTGCGCTCCTGCTGCTGCTGCTACCAGCAGCAGCAGCAGCTTACATTGGCGAGAATGCATCGTTAGTGCTTCAAGCCCTAAACCCCAACCCCTAAAGCCTAAACCCTCAGGCAGGGCCCCAGCTTGTCTGTACGCAGTAAATATTGGGGGCGAATACCGCCGAATAAATTAAACACCAAAACCCTAAAGCCTAGACGCAACACGAGGCCTGAAGCCACCCCACGTCCCCGTCGGCGGCAGCAGCAGCAGCCGCAGCGGCAGCAGCAGCTACAGCAGCAACCGAAGAAAGGTGGCAACAGCCAAAGTAGAAGTTAATATCCTTCTGGGTGTAGCAGACTCTTAATGATGCTTATAAGAAGGTTTTAAGATCAGGCAACACCTCATCCTATCAGCCCCACAGAGAGTCCCAAGTCGTGCTGCTGCTGCTGCTGCTGCTGCTCGGGGCCCCACCAGCAACTCGCGCTTCAACAGGGAGCCTCCGATACTGCTGCTGCTAGTGCTTCTGAAGCAGCTTCTTTATTTGAGGAATTAGCGACATATTTGTTGCTGCAGAAGCACTAAAAGGCAGCAGCAGCAACGGCAGCTGCAGCACTAACTCTATCCCCTGTCACATTGCACTGCCGACAGGGAGTCGGGTCGTCTTCTGCATATCTCCTCCTATCTATGTTCTTTCTATTTGTGTTAAGTACATCAAATATCAAATACATTACCTATATTGCACACTTACTCGAAACTGTGCTAACGTCTGCAGCAGCAGCAGCAACTGCTGCTGCTGCTTCCAGCGATAGCTGGAGCTGGATGATGGTTAACCTGTTGCTGCTGCTGCCGCTGTTGCTCCTTGAGACAGATATTCATCCATTGTTTCCCGTGTCAACTAGCGCTGCACCATTGTCAGGAGTGGACGAAGGAGCAACAGCAGCAGGTGCTGCTGTTGCCGGTGCATTTGCTGCAGAGAACCGCTCAGCAGACGCTGTTACTCCAGCCTCGCCAGCAGCACAACCACCTGGTACAACAGCAACTACATATACAGCAAAGGCCTATAAAAGCATCTCCACACCAGTGGTACAGGGAACAGCAGCAACTGCTGCTGCTGCACCTGCTGCAGCTCTAGCAGCAGACCGAACTTCCCTGACTGCCGCCGCAGCTGCCCGTGCTACAGACCCCCAGGATTCCCCGAACTCCCAGACCAAATGTAGCCAGCCGGCAGCAGCAGCATATGCTGCTGCGAATGGTGCAGCAGCCGATAGCATTAAGCAGCAGCACCTGCACATGATGCTGGTGCCCCCCGTATCGCGACGCTTAGAGGGAAAACTGGAAGAACTTAATAGTAGAAGCAACGTCAATAGGACCAGCACAACTGCAAGCACCACGGGCGCCAGCACAAGCACCACCGTCAATAGCAACAGTTCGGATGAAAAGAACACCAGCACTCAAGATAGCGGCGACAGCAGTGCAGGTAGCCGAAGCAACAGCAGCAGTGGAAGCAGTAGAGACAACGACACCAGTAGCAGTAGCAACAACAATAACAGCGGCGGAAGCAGCGACAACAACAACAGGGGAAGCAGCAACACAAACAAGAGCAGGACCAGCAGCAGCAACAGCAGCAGCTGGGTAAGCGATGCAGGCGATGACCTCAGCAGCAGCGAAAAGGAGGTGGTGATGTCTGTAGGGCTTTTGTTGCTGCTCCTGATTGTTGCTGCATGCTTGTTTATTTCTCTTGCCGCCAAACGCATGCAGCAGCTGGTGCTTCAGGTACCGCTGGTTGCAACCTTGCTTGGCTTGCTGCTGGGCGCGCTTCTGCAGCAGCACCACCAGCTGCAGAAGCAACGCAGCAGCAACAGCAGCCTCCGAAGCATTTTAGCTCTAAAAGAAGAAGTGTTTTTCGTCCTGCTGCTCCCTCCAATTGTCTTCCAGGGGTACGCAAGCCCAAACTCCCCAGCCACAAACTCTACTTAGATATCTCTATGATTTTTTCATGCCGAGTTTAGCTTTTAGGGTCTGGGCTTTGTAGTTTCTGGTTTGCTGGCGATGATTCCCATCGCAACTTCTGCCGTGCCATGGCTGTGTCCGTTATCTTTTGCACGGTGTGTTGCCGCAGGGTTTCAAGTCTAAGCAATTGAGTTGGTTGTTCGTGTCGTCATCCTTAGGGTTTAAGGCTTGTGTCTGGTTGTTGTGTTTAGGGGTTTGGAGTTGGCGCAAAATCCTTTTGGTTTTGTCTTCGCAGAAAACTTCGGCAGCGTTTTGTGGTTGGCTGTGGGGGCGACTGCCTGCAGCTGTCTGCTAATAGGAACCCACATGCTGGGGGCAGGTGCTGCTGCTGCTCCTGCTGCTGGTGCTGCATCTTTCGTCCTCATTTCTGCTACTTTTGCTGCTCCTGCTTTTTGTTCTGCTGTTAATGGGGCCTTTGTTGCTCCTGCTGGTGCTGCTGCTGCAAAAGGATTCTGCGCTCGCCCGTACTGCGAGTTTCTAATCTCTACGCCGCCGTGTTTCGGTGCTGGTGCTGTTGCCATGCTGCCTGCTTCCTTTTCATGTTGCTTCTGCTGCTACTCATGCGCGGGCGATGGAGGGGGAGACGGGTAGAGTGTTTCTACGCATTGCTGCAGCAGTTACTGCTGCTGCCAAGCTCGCTGTTGACGCAGCTCCTTGAGTTGGTGTTTGATTCGTCGCCCTTGCTTTCTTTGGTTTTGTCATTCTTGCTGCTGTTGGTGGTGGTGCTGCTGCAGGTCTGCTGCTCCCTGGGGTCTCTCTAACTCCACGCCGCGCATTTGCTGTAGGAGCACTAATATCGTCTACTGATCCGGTGGCTGTGCTGAGTGCCTTTAGAGATTTGCATGCGAAGCTGCTGATACACGTGCTGGTAAACCCTAGACCCTAAACCCTTTGTAGGGAGCGCTTAAGGCGCTGGCGGCACCACTGTGCGTGACTGGCTTAAACACAGCCGGCCTCCCACTCCCTGCTTTTGCTGCTGTTGCAACTGCTGTTCCTGCTGCTGGTTCTGCCGTTACACCTGTCACCTTAGTTGCTGGACAGCTAATAAGGAGCCCTCGGATACTGGTGTTGCTGCTGGGCGTTAAGTCACTGCGTTTGCAGTCGACGGCATGGCAACTGCTGCATTGGGGAGTAGTAGAAATAGATGCTTTTGTCTTGCTGTTTCTGTGCATCTGTCTTTTGTCAGGTGTTTGGGGAGAGTCTCCTTAACGACGCAGTAACGCTTGTCTTGTATCGGGCTATTGCAGATGAAGAGGCAGATCGAGGGTTTGCTGCTGCGGTTGCCTCCTTCTTCTTCACCTTCTTAGCATCCACAGTTCTCGGATTCCTTACGGGAGCTGTTGCTGCCCTTGTATGCCGCTGCCGCTGTTGTTGCTGTCAGTGCTGCGGCTGCTTGTGCATGTGTCGGTGCTGTGCAGAATGCTAGTGTGCGGCCGCGGTGCTGCGCGCGTCGTCGCTCTCGCAACTGTTGCAGCTTTTGGGGGCTGCGAAGTGTCTGTGGTGTTACATGAGTAGGTTTTAGTGTCTTGGATATAGGGTTTTTGCTCATGGGTTTTGCACAGGTGTACAAACACATCGACTGGGACGAAGAGGGTGTCGCGCTAGAGGTGGCGCTGCTGCTGCTCTTTCCGTGGCTGTCGTACCTCATTGCAGATGTACCCCAAACCCTAGACACCAAACCCTAAGGCTTAACAAAGAACGCTAAGTCGTAAACATTACGGAAACCCTGCTCATGCTCAGTGTTTAATTTCCCTCTTCTTGCTTCTGGCTTGTTGTCTTCTGCTGCCTCCATCATCACTCATCTGTTTTTCGTTAACCTAGCCTTTGGGGTTTAGTGTCTGTGGTTTGGGGCTGACGGCGTAGTCTGTTGGGTTTAGGTGCATTGGGTGCATCGCAGGGCTGTGGGGGGAGCGGGATCGTCTCCATCTGCTTTTGCGGTATCTCCATGGGAAAGTATGCATTTGCGAATCTGTCAGAAAAAGCTCAAACAGCATCACGGGGTGCGTCTTAAGGGGCACATATAAGGGAATTCGAGAGGTGCCGCAGAGCCCCCGGGGCCCTGAGCATCTCACCTTGATACTGTGGCTGCTACATTTGGGGAACTGGCTTCAGCAGGATTTGGTGTAGGTTGTGGTGGGTGAGCTCAGCTGTCTTTGGAGCCTTTGCTCTCCTAACCGAGTGTCTTGCATTCGTCTTCCTGGGGCTGGCCCCCTTCTCTTTTGACTTGCTGCCCTTTGAAGAAGCCGGCCTCTTTCTTGCTGGAGGCCTCGCTGCTGTTGTTGCTGCGCGGTGAGCCTACACCCCACACTCTGCTAACACAGCCCCCCTTCTGCCTCTGCAGCCGCGGCGTATATATAGGCTCAGCTTCACAACCAACAACCATCAGCTCCACTGTATCTGCATCACGTCGCGATCGCTGCACGTTTTTCGGCGAAGTAGCGGAGGCGTGCCGGGTGTCAGCGGTTGTTTCTTAGGGTCTGAAAGTTTAGGATTTATAGTTGAAAGGTTTTGGATCAGGCCAAGAGTTTGTGTATTCAGGGCCCTTAGCGTATACTTGACCTGCTTTCTTATGAACTTCTTTAGAGGCCACAAGCGCCTGTCGATAAAAGAACAGCACGCCATTGCACTGTGTGGTCTGCGGGGAACTGTCGGTGCGTACAAGCAGTAGACGTACATATGTGCACATACGCATATTTAAGTGTCTGTATATAAATAATACAGCATATATACACACAAAACCTTCTGACAGCAGTAAGGTTACCGCCGTTGAGGGGGGCCTGGTGGGCTACAGGAGTCATGACACACGCTTAGGGTTTGCGCCTTGCTAGGGTTATTCATTTGGGGTTTAGTGATTGTGACTGTGCGTGGTTGTGAGCAGCCTTTGCGCTGGCGGAAAGGGCTCATCATGACTTTGGGGGACGAGAGGGGAAAGCCATCCTTACCTTCACGTTGGTCGTGGCGTTGGTGTCTGTGCTGCTAATCAGTGCGTCTCACCTGTAATCATACACTTTGGGCTTGGAGTTAATGGTACAGGGACTACCGCCTTTACCAGTGCCTCCCGCTTAATACTCAAAAACTTAGGGTGTAAGGTATAGGACTTTTGGCCCGAAGGTCGTCGGTGGTCAGTCTATTGAGGATGTTGCTTGCAACAGAGGTAAGTTGTAGTGCCATAGTTTAGGATTTTAGTGTTTATGGTTTAGGCATTGTGCCTCTGAGTGCAGCGCCAGGGCTGTTGTTCGCCTTGAGGCCTTTGGGGATATTTTTGGATGAATCAGAAGGATCGACCGAGGAGACGTCTGCTGGGGAACTTCCGCTGAACAGTAGCAACAACCTGATAGGCAGCGCTGGACCTGATGTGATGACGCAGCAACAGCAGCAGAATGATATTACCACCAGAGCTTGGTGCAGAAACAACTGCTGCTCGCTCCTCCGGTGGTCACTGCGGTTGCTTGATTCGAAGTATGCCCCTTTTAGAGCGTTTCCCGTTTCCCACAGGTCCCACTACAGTTTGCTACTGTAGTTCACTGCAGTATCCTATTATTCATTGTTCGTTCGTTTATTCATCAGCGTCAATTATCATTGTTCATTTCACCTCTTCGCCGCTGCTTGCGTTCTCGGTGCCGTTCCGCTGTACCCGCAGGTACTTGACGCCCTTCTTCACGAGCCCCTGCCGGTCTCGCAGGCAGACAAGAGATCAAAATGGGGAGGTTGAGCTGCAGCACATCGCAACAGACGATAAGGAGCAGCTGCAACAACGCGAGCAGCTCCGGAGACGGGGCAATGAGGTGTATGTCAACCTTCCACACAATACAGAATGTACAGCCGTTGATTTGGCTCCTGCAGCTGACCTCGTGGGAGGCGGCGATTTGTTGCAGCAGCAGCCGGGTGTTTTAGATCAGAGAGAGCAGACGCAGTGAATGCATCAGTCGCAGGAGGCTGCTCTCTTCCTGCATTATAGGTTTCGTGGATGCGTTGTGTGTCGTCCAGTGAACTACCTGGGAGTGGCGCACTGCTGCTGCTGCTGCTTCTGCTGGTGTCGCTGCTGCGCCAAATGCAGCAGCTATCTCCTTTCTGTCTCTTTTGTATTAGCGCAGTGATGGCGGCAAGCCAGCTGACTTGTGGCAAATAGAGCAGCAGCAACTAGTGCTGCTCTAAACATTTGCAGGTGGAGGCAGAAAGAGACTAATGGCTTGACATGCATAAGAAAGTGCACGTGGGCTTTCCCACAAATTCACCATTACCCAGCAATTTCGCTTTCGCTGCAGCACGCAGAAAAAGTGATGCGATGGCGGTTAGCATATTTGCATCGAAATATGCTAAACTACAGCCTATGTTGTAGCCTACTGCCTGCCCACATGTATTCAATTACGGCCCCTTATGTGAGTATACATACGCAGGCCGGACGCATTGCAGCAGCGGATCAATGCCTCGCGTAGGGACCCCACTATTAACTAATCCCTATTATTTGCCACCCCCAAACGCTTGACGCTCCAGTGGAACTTAATACGCAATGGCATAGCACCGGGTCTTAATCGCGTTTCCCGCCTTCTGCAGCAAGCGATTGGGCACAGGTGACCGCCACTGCTGGTTCCGCTCCCGTGCAGCTTCAGTAAGCTAAATTGTAGTTTAGGTTTGGTCACTGAGGAGACAAGGAAAAACCCTTCAGGTTTGCTATCCTGCTGGACGCTCAAAGGTCGCACATTGGTCTGCATAGCGAAGCACAGTGTGTATATAGGTAGTACATGTACCACTACTGGCGTGGAGGCTGGCTTATAAGGGCCAAGGCAATACACAGTTACATGCACCGAAGACGACTTGGTTATTCCTGTACTCGGGGCTTTTTCGTAGTAGTAGTTGCAGCACGGTGCTTTGCAACTGTCAAATCGCCCCTCTAGCATCAGCCACAGAACTCTAGACCGCTGTGCGCAGGGTGCCTGTGCATTGAGTGTATATTGGCTTCCCTAGGGAAATCCTATCTTGTGTGACTCTACTGCAGCTCACGGCAGTTCCGAGCTATAATGCAGTAACCATGTTGCACCCAGTGGCACCGCATTTTTCATTGGAGCAGTTGCGAGCGACGACCCCTACCGCCCATATTGCGTGACGTCGCCAAAAGCGGGGAAACCCTATGGCGGACGAGACGTCCCTTTTAGAACTGCATTGTTACTTGTGTAGAGGAAGATCTCATGCTTTCCTCTCAAGTGGCCTCTAGCGCCAATCGACTTTCTGCTGTAGGCCACGTCCCCTCCTTCACCGACAGCTTAGCCTGCACCGATACCGAGATCTCTTCAGCCTTTTTCACCTCTGCAGTACGAATCCCACCGTTGGAGGCTAGGCTGGAAACGTCGGGAAGTTGTGATATAACGCTGAGTTCAATCCTGTTTCAACCTATGTTGGTCAGCAACAGCTGCAGCAATAACTAGCACGAGCAACATGGGAAGGCGGAAGACGCAGCGACCCCTGTAGATTATGCCATATCGTTTCCCCCCTCATATCCCTAATGCACATCGTCCAGCAACACTTAGCATATGTTCTACTGGATCCTCCGGCACCTTCTCCCATAGTCTGCTCCCAATCGTCTATAACCGCTCCTCACCTATCCAGTGCGAAGCGCATGGTCCATAAACTACATATGTAATTGTCTATGAACTCCTTGGCTATTCATGCTGTCCTCTACCTACTTTGCTCCTGATTGTGATCATCTGTAATGCGCCTCGTCCACCTATGGCTAGGAAATTTGTGCGTGTATGAACAACTTCTGTGTCCAACTACTTCTCTAGCTGTGCTGTGTCTCCTGTTAACTCTGCCCTGGGCCGCCCCGCAACCTGGCAATAATGCGGCTCGTTCATCTGCACCTGACTCGACTTCAGCTGCAGCGGCGCATGCAATGCGTGCGTCCTTTTTATATCTGTTTGGATGTTCCCTCGGAAGGCACAAAGCCTGCTGCCGTGCCGTTCCGAAGCACTTCAGTCTGCCACCGTAACTGGCATTTGTACCCAAGCGTGCGTGGCTGTCAGTGCCTACTAGCTTGCGCCTGCCACTGAGTTCGTTTGTGGATGTCTGCCTCCTACCGCCTGCCGCTCTACGTCTCTTGTTGCCTATTTTTGTCGGGTTTCACTATCGGGACACATGGAAGTCCTGCAGGTGTCAAAGCACCAAACAGTCATTAATAAGAAGTAGCTCAAGCGTTCCCATAGCACCGACTATCTCTACAAGAAAGCACCACAACTGTACATCACACGAAACCGCGTGAGTTATACTTCCACCTGCTGTTGTTGCGTTGCACAAGCAACGACGCGCCCTAGAGCAAAGCCCAAATTGCAAACCACAAGCAAATATTTCCTCTTGAAGCGCAGGTATTGTGTAAAGCAATTAGTCATTAAACAGAGGATTTGAAGCGGTCTGCGCGTACACACAAGGCGAGCCCTATAAAGTTATCGTGAGAAAGAAATGACTCAAAATCCTACACACTATGGATGGTTGCGAAGGGGCCGGTAGCTAGGCGGAGTAGGCATGAAAGGCTGGAGAGGAGCAATGTAGTCCAGGAGACACGGTGCGTTCTAGCAGAGCAACTAAACAGTGCATGCTAACGTACCTGGAACATCACTGGACGTTCAAAGAGGTGGCGCGCGTTGGGTGCGGCCCTGCCATCTGCACACACAGTTCGAACACTAGACGTGATCTGTCAAGCCTCGGCGTTTAGCTCTCCGTGCAACAACATACACCAACCGATGGAGTAGACTAAGCCTGTACAGCCACGGTAGGTCTACGGCTGGTTGGGTTTCAGCCCTTGAAGTTGGGTTTTAAGCAACTACATACCTTGAGTGGCAGCTGCAGGGGCGGGAGGCTGCTGTGAAGGAAGCAGCAGACTGTTTCCTGTTTGCGGCATCCCAGTCGGACCTCCGGCTTGCGTCGCTGCAGCAGCAACAGGAAAAGCAGCAGCGGCAGCGGTGAAGACTCGCCTCAAACGACACAACTGCTTCACGGACACCCACACCCCTTAACTTTATATCCGAGACGCTAATGCGTGAAGTATAGCTTACAGGGAGGTGATGGCCCGTTTGAGACACGACCCGTTCCCTGTTGCTGCCTCAAAGGTTGCTGTTGCTGTCTCATCTGCTGCTGCTGCGGCTGCTGGAGGGAAGCTCTTTGCTGCGGCCCAGACGAGGGCGGCGAGCTTCCAAGCTGCTGCTGCGCTGTAGCCCCGCGCTGCAACTCACGAAGATCCGAGTCGAACATGGCGTCGATCGTGTCGAAGTTCAAGGCTGCAGGCAGCAGCAGCCAAAAGAGCAGCAGAAAAGGAAACAGCAACGGAACCATAAACTCAGTCTGTCACTCCGTTCGGTTCCTCTTGTTTTTCACACTGAATGGCTTACCTCACCAAGGTGACGGGGCCACTGATAGCGACAAACACGCATGAGCACAACGGAGTCGGGGGAAGTAAAGCAGCAGCAAAACATCAAAGCAGATATCGGTGTTGTGCTTGCCTGCAATTTGGGGATCACGCTGTAGCACAGCCGCAGCCTTCTTCAGAGTGCTCAATTGGGCCATAAGGGACCGCCGCTCTTCCACGATGTGTGAAGGCTGAAGCAGCAGCGGCAGCAGATGATGAATATCTTTACATTCAAAGCACCGCCCATCTTACAATGAGCACTAAAGGCGGAACCAGCGAATGCGTGGAAAAGGCGGAAGCACGGTCAGGCATGTTTGCGGAGACACAGGCGGAAGGAGGACGGGGCAATGGCGGCCAAAAAAGGAGCCCGGCCGTAGAGCAAAATCCATCAAACACAACAAAAGCAACTCGGTAAATACTAAAGAAGCGTAGAGGCCAGTCGAAGTTTTTGGTGGCATTCGGCTGTCGCACCTCTCCCAAAAGAGAAGAAAACAACTGCTCGTCATTGAGTTTATTGTACAACTCAAACTGCAGCTTGTCCTGCAGCTGCCGAACCAAGAAGAAGCCGATTTTCTTAGGGACCTGCAGTCGCCGCAACCACAAAAACACGAAGGAGCCTCAACTGCAGCAATTGGAGCTAGATTTGCGCTTGGGCGGAAGAACAGACAACACCTGTGCGTTTCTTTGTCAGTGTTTTCTCATGCTGCAGAATTCCGCTCGAATTGGGAGGGTTTGAATGTTTCATCTGTTTCCACATCATCGTGTGTTATCGCCACAGTCGGAGTATGTGCATAAACTTTGTTGCACAGCCTTACTGTGTCTCGAACATTGTGCAGCACCAAACCGAAGTAGGCATCCAGCCGACGTCGGATTTCTTGAATAAATTGCTCTAAATCACAGCATCAGCAGCAATGACTGCCACCACAATATCATCGAACCCTCCCCTCCCACGAAACAACGTAGACCTGCAAAGCAACCCCAAAATACTAGCACCGCTAGCGGTTGCAACAGCTGCAGAGCGAAACAGCAGCAACATCACGGCGAACCACTGTAGACGGGTTTTTTCTTGTCCTTCGATGCCCATAGGGTTGACATCTGGTTCTGCACTTGCTGCAGCATCTGCTGCGCTCGCTCAGCATGAGAAGGCTGTTGCAAAGGACGCCCATCCGGCCCTATGCCCATCTGCTGGTGCTGCTGCAGCAGCTGCTGCTGCTGCTGCAGCTGCTCCAGAGTCAGCTGCTGCTGCGTAATCATCGTGCCGTGGTCTTGAAGGTATCTGAGGAAGGCAGGAAGCACGAGCAACAGCAGCATGTCACAATCAATGGGGGAAAAAGCGGTAGCGGAAAGACCACGCTAATGCAGCTGCAGAACGACTCCAACGAAGCGGGAAAAGCGTGCAGCGATAAGAAGCATCGGCAGTAGCAAACCAACAAGAACATATGCGCGTGTGGGATGCTGACCGTTCATCGTTAGTAAACAAGTAGCCCATTTCTGCGTCAACATCGTGCTGCAGGATTTCCCGCGTTGCTTCTTTCTCTCTTATCAATATCTCCTGAGATATTTCTAGGACCCGCTCTGCTAGGGCTGGGAAGCGACAAAAGACCCTCTCCGCCACACGCTGCGCCAGACTCTCCAACGTCTGCGCCACGCGATCTGTGGTGCACATCCCACACAAACAGGACGTGTACAGGCTACGTGTGAAGCACCCATCTCGCTGCTCCTTAATGAAGAGACAGGTACAACAAGCGTCGCAGTAGCAGCAAGGAAGCAGAAGCACCAGGTGGCAGAGCTCACCTAGGCAATCCATGACCGGGGGAGAGAGTTTCTTGAGGTAAGGAAGAATGAGGTGCTCAAAAGTATCCGGAGATGGAAAGCCCGGGAGAGACTCTCCTTCGTGAAGTCGGATCGCTGTTTCCACCTGGCTATCCGTTATGTCGTCCGAGATGTTCCGGTCGCAGTATTCATCAAGGAGACTTGTGTACTCGTGCCGAATGCAGGACCCAATGGTCAGGCACTGATCCTGAAACAAGCACAAATCCACGAGCACTTGACACTAGAAGATTCCCTTACGAACACAAGCATTCAGTACGGTTTCACCTGGGCATACGGGCAAGCGCATACAGGCAGAGTCAATCTTTGTCTGGGTGAGAGCCCTATCTATAATGCGCACCAGAGAATATTCCGGCCAGCAAACAGAGCATAAAAGCAAGGAGACAAAGGAATTTCCATATTGCGGTGGAAGGGAGGCGAATAATTAGCACGGCTTAAACGGGCCTTAGCCCTGGTAGAACAAAAAACGGAGCACGATGGCAAGGGACCACCTAGGAAAGACACTGTTGTGATAGAACGAGACTCTCGGGAAGTGCGATTCTTCCAGAATTCATGTCGAGCGTTTCTTGGATTACCTGGTCAAAGTACTTCTGCAGGCGCTTGTCATACTTCCCCCTTATAGCGCTCTTTATCACCTCGACGTAGTCGGTTATCGCTGTCCAGAGCAACTGGGCCCTGTCTCTCGACTCAGAGGGGACGCCCTACGCAACACAAACATGAAACACGGCGAACTTCGATGATTGGATCACGATGCACGAACAAGCCCGAAATGAAAAGAGATGCGTCAGCTCTGATGTAAACTTCAACAGGGTACAGCATGTGTAGCACCAAGTGGTGCTAGTAGTCACACACATGAGCAACACGAAATGGAAACGCGTCTAAGCAATTACATGTGTGACACACGTGTTGAAGGAAGCGCATGCAGACGGGCAGAGTACAGATACGTTTTAACATATTTATGCGCAACGAAGGCTCATAACGATCAGCGCATGAGCGCAAACCACCGGGCCAGAACGAATGTAACCTGTAGCAGCGACTCCGTGGAACCAAAGCCACTTTCTTTGAATGCAGGCGCGAAACAGCAAGGCACAACAGAATAAAGCCCCCATAGACTATGAGAAAAGAAACACGCGAATCCAGCACACGGGCCTGCAGGGCAATACTGCGTGCTATACCTCTCCCAGTTCTTGGATTCGCGTTTGCACTCCCCGAGCCTTGAGTTGTATTTCCTTTCTTATTTCAGGCAGCACGTGCTTTATGTGCAAAAACAGTACACGGGTCAGCTTCTCCACCAAAGAAGGGATGCCCCAGTACTGGGAACCCATGTGCCCATACACTGGGTGAGTCTTGAAGTACTGTCGCTCATCTTCCAGGCAACTCTGCACGCTCTTCCCTGCCTTGATGTCTGCTTGAGATCGGTTCTTGACTCCTGAACGCATATGCATCATCTGCGCATATGAAGGTTTGAGAACGCATATATCACTGTTGCAGCAGGAAAGTAGGCTCTAATTGCCTTTTCCGTCGTGCGCCCCACACTCAGGACAAAACCGCGCACTCTAATATTCGGCTGAACATGGAGCAACCCACTCGGCTATCCATCAACAGTATCATAGCTGCCTAGCTCAATTAATAGCAACTTTGCGCAAAAGTACTGGGAACTGGCGTGCCTGTGTAACCGAGTCGAAGGGGAATTTCCTCGCCCAAAAGCATCTTGCATGCGTCCGTTCCATTGTCCATAAGATCAACTTTTGTGATGACGCCAATTGTACGCACACCGCGTGGGTCAACTCGCCGGGCCAACTGCAGCGCGTCGGAAGTCGACATATCTGAGCAAGGGAGAGGAAAATGTGAAGGCGACGAGGCGGTGTGCACTAGACCAAGTACTATGACACAGGTGCCCAAATGCATCAAGTGTATGTCATGGACCCACCCGCATTGGCTGGTAAAACCGCCAAAATTATAGTGCGAGGGTCTGCTGCGTATCTGCAGGAATAATCGGCAGACAATGATTGACACACAAGCAATAGCAGGCACGCATGCATGAAATTGCCAACACACTGGAACGGCCACAACTTAAACAACAGATACACGGGAAAATTTTATCGAGTAGTCGAATATACGTGGAAAGACACCAACATCACACGAGCAAGTACATGCTCGTGCTGACACAAGAACGACGTTGGGATCCAGAGCGGCAGGGGAGAGTATATGAGCATCCTGAAGTACCAAGTAGCCTTTGCAAGCCTAAATTCTCGTGGCATCTCAAGTGAACCGGTATACGCACACACAGCATTAGTCCACCGTTCACTTGTCAGCAAAGACACAAAGAGCACCGGTCGCACCAAGCGCAATACAGTGTGTATGCATGCGTGCAAGCTTCAATGCACTAGTAGGATATGCATGCTCGCAACTGCATGTCCATACAGGGGCCTGCATCTTCATGCGGATGCCAAACAGAATTGCTTGCCTGAGAGCCATCTGCCGAGTCAGTGCCTCGATGTCGTCTGACTGGTCACTGCCCTTCAGTGGCACGCGGGTGATGCCGGGAAGGTCAATTAAAGACAGGTCAGGGCAGCGTGTGGCGTACACAGTCAAGACTATTGGGGAGTCGACGATCCCTTTATTCTTGCCTGACAATAACACTCAAACGAACGAAGCCGAAAAGCTGAAGTGCAACAGGAGGGGCAACACCTTGCAAAGAGATGCAGGCTCAGTATACAAGTACAGTGTTAGCTCCGTGCTTATTATTTAACCCTGCCTCTAGCTGTAGTGTCTATGTCATCCTCTCCGTTTGCAACATAACCCTGCTTGCATCATCTACCCCTAAATAATACACTACCCTGTCCGCGTGCATTGAACAAGCTCAAACATGCGGACTGAGAAGAAAAAGAGATGCGCTGGCTTCCACAGAGACGGAACCTGCACCGGCTTGGAGGACAAATGGTTGCATGCAGTACCCCAGCACACGAAAATGCCCATGCACTAACATAAATGCAAGCCCCACCGGCGACTTCATCAGTTAGCCGTTCAATTTCTGCTCGAACTTCGTCAAAATTCTTGAATTTTCTGTCCTTGCAGTTGTCGAAGACAGCGAAAGCCTCTTCAGGCCCGTGTTCAGCTGACACACGCCATGAACACAGACACAATTTCAGCATATTCTTCCTGTTCCTTCTGCCCATGGCAACCACACGAAAAGCCTGCGTTCGATATACACAGCTCGAACATGCTCAGATATAACAACAACTCAAAGGCGTACAGGGACACACTAGACAGAGGTTGCGCTGACTATCAGACTGGGTGCGTACACTCCGGTAAATGAACAAGCCGCAGCTCCAGCGGCCTTCTCGTGACAACTCCATCTCCCCTAGGAAGAAAATCGACGCCAACAATAGCTTCGAGAACTGAACTTTTTCCTGAAAAGTGCGAAGGAGGCATTCATAGCAGGTGCTTCGTCCCTTTGCAGAAGCAAGTGTACCCTTTGTCTCTCCACCCAGAGCTGGGCAGTAACCACAGACAAGAATCTAAGAGCGAGGTACAGACATATTTCTGGTCGACATACCTGCTGATTGAGTTCCTAAAACGCAAATGCGAGGCAACTGAATCCACTGCTGAACGCCACAGTCCCGGAGTTCGTCCTGAATCACGTAAGCGCAAAGACGCACAGCTTAATCCACTAACAAAAACCGATTTTCTGGCAACTGTCTCATGGATACAACCAGTGACATACACCTGCTGTGGTGTCTAGCATACACAGCCCAGTGCGCCTCCAGAAGCAGCGGATGCAGCGCCTCATCAAGCCTCATCAGCGTGCCCACAAGAATGTCCAGGCGTTTACATACCACAACCACTTAACGTGTACATTTGCGCGCTTGCCTCAGACAACTAGAACCAAAATATACACTGGTGAAGCGACAAAGAAGGAGCCAAACGGTCAAAAAATGATATTGGCGGCGTTGAAAAGCAATTGCTGACATCCTGCCGGTTTAGTGCGTAGCATCACGTGCCGCTGCACGAAGATTCAAATACATGGGGGCAAATAATTGTGGAGGGCTGAAGGGCGCGTGTACTCATCCCTCACCACAACATTAATCAGCTTCCGAAGTTGGTGGTACATCTGAGACTCCAGTTTGCCACCATCGCCGCTGGCAGTGCTGGCGGTCTCTGACGTCATCTGGGGCCCATTGAGATGTTCCATCTCAAAAGGCTAGGCGGCAAGGGGCACGAGGCAGGAAGAGTAAGTTAGAGAGAAAAGGCCTGGGCGCAGCGACGGCGAGCCGCCTACGATCCGCGGAATTAGCTGAGGGAATGCGAACCCCCCGAACTCGATGCCAACGTCAAGCTGGATATTCAAAAACAGGAGAAGTTCGTCAAGTGCTGTACGGGGGAAAACCCGCAAAATGACACGAAGACACCCTAGCAACCCCGTGGGTCTTGATCAGTCAGGCTCATGGCACGCGGGGAAGAGGCCTAAACCAAGTAAAGGAAACGGAAAGGCAACTATCTGCTTAATTCTTGTGCTTTTCAGAATTAAGCAGAAAAGTCTTAACATAATCCACGAAACCTGACACCCTCTATTCACGCACGGGCGCAACCTACACCCAGGCGGTTGGACTGAGCATGCAGTGAACAGCGTGCCCAGCTGTTACTACGTATAACTCTTAAGTAGTTCAACCTGGTGCACACTCAGCACCTATAAGCTAGACTCAGCTAATATCTGCTAATACCACTTGAATAAGGAAATAATCACTCTTAAAATATAATCGAGTCCATATTATCCAGGAAAAACCCAGAATAATAGGACTGACCGGCTCCCCCCAGAAGAGGGTCTGAGCCAAGGCAACTGCGTTAGCCTCACGGTCAGCCCTGGGTCTCGTGTAGGCGGGCGTGCACTCTTAACTCATTTGACCTCTTTTCTCTCTAGAGTTCCAATATATAAGTATTTGTATTTCTCATTGTTCCCTTTCGTGAAACTAGATATTTATGGTTACCGCATGCGCTTTATTGTAGTGCGCGTGTACTACGACTTCCCCAATTGTCCGAACTGAAGCCGCCTCACAGTATAAGGGTCTCCCTTCTAGTAGCTTTTATTAGAAGACCTAATGGCCAACTTCCCTAGCCCTGTGGCTGTGTTTATTTGTGCACCGCTACTTAGTACGCAAGCCTATAGTGTGGTATCATACAGCTGCGCGAGTGTCGGTGTGATTCTACGCTAAACTACTAACTATGTGGATGACACCATAACGTAGAACTGGTGCTCTAGCAGCCCTCCGCCCTTCACAACACTAAATGCTAACAACACGAAAGACAGCGCATAGGCACGAATCGAAACGGGCACAAGGACTGTGTGAGTCGTGAGGGCATTTGGACGGAGGCCCTGCTGTGGCCTTCTGGCGCAGTCCCTTAGTGTGGCCCCCCTTTTTCGTTTCTGCATATGACAGAGCTACCGTCAGCTTACCCCACGTCTAATTCATATGGGTCCGCAACTGATCTTACTGAAGATATCACTCCACTCTTTGAGCAGTCGAAGAAACAAGGCTGAACGCAACTTCACTGGCTGCAGGCCCCGTGGAACGCTCTCGTCCACCACACGTCGTCGATCTTATGACGACCCGACCATTGCGCATCTGCTCGCCAGTTACCTCCATAAGCATACAAGCTTCTGAAGGTCGGCGTGTCTTCAGTATTAAAAAGTCAACTTTCTCCAAACTAATGAAACGTTTAGAGGCCTCCATGTCGAAGAACGCCTAGCATTGGCTCCCAGCCACATCTACCCTCAGAAATGCGGTAGTGGCCACACTGCACCATACTCCGCACCTATCAAACTCTGCGCCCTCACCAGCATCTCGCCACCATGGCGTCTTTACACCCTCGTCAATCGGGTTAGCGGGCCCTCCCGTCCCTTCGGTGTCCCTTTCGGAGAGCTCGTATTCTGCTTGCTGCGTCTCTTCGGCTTCGTCCCTAGTGGACTCTACATCAGGCTGCACCCCTGCCTCTTGTGGGGCCTCCTCAGAGTCTGAAACCTCTTCCATTATGGATATGCTCTCACGTATCATCTTCTCTACATGCTCCGTCTCGTTCCCCATCCCAGGGTGACTGCAACGGCATTACGTTTGGTTGCTATATCTCACAGGACCCGTGTACGCCATATGCATAACGTACGTCGGGTCGCTTAGCTGTCGTACTGTCGACTAACGAATTCCCCTCCGTTGCCTTCTCCACTCTCCGTTTCGCGTGCGGCAGCTTACGCCGCCTCTGCTGCCTTCTGTTCAGCCTGTCTTCTGGAGATATTATCCTTGTGTTAAACCTGTTCCGCCTCCTCGTTTGAGCGGTTAGCTATCTCATTACTAGAATGTGTGATCAACTGGCTCTCCCTATTATCTACCACTCCTCGTCCCGATGTTGGGCAGTCTGTAGCGTAGTGTCCTACGCCTCCACACTTCTTGCACAATTTTTCTTGTGATGTAGGGCCTCGTTACGCAACGGGGACTGTCGTACCTAGTGTCCCCTACCCTTGAATTCGAAGCAACCATTGTCACGCAGGTCACGTCGTACTGGGGGGGGTTGCCCTATCGCCTCGTTTCTAATCGCGGTATGGTCTGTTTCGCTCTCATATTTGTTGTATCATTATTCTGGTTTGCCTCGCTTCATCCAATACGCCCTGTCTAGTTCCCACGAATTTCTTTAATGCCTTGGCGGCCTTCCGCAAGTTCGGGAAGGTTCGGGTTGCATTGTCTGTTATAACGCTAATAGGCGATCATCAGGTAGATTGCCTTTGAATGGCTTTAGCGAGTCTTCTGATGTTAGACTTTCTCCCTGGCTAGCTACCAGCACAAATTCCGCTGCATATCGTACCGGATCACCCTTCCACCGTATATTTGCTAGTCAGATCATCATCTCTCCTCTCGGTACCAAGCAGAATCTTCTAAGCATCTCCTCTTTAACCTCTTCCCAAAGACTGCGATCTAATTCGGAGGCCCATAGGTAGAACCAATAATCTATAGCCTTCCCCACTAAGTATCGGCGTATCTCGTATCCCCCATCTTTCACATGTTATGTCTGCATCCTCGTGCTCAATATCCACTGATTGGAAGGACGCTCTCATGGTATCTCCATTTTAGTGAGCTAGGTTCATTTCATGTCTACTGTGACTACCTGCTGGCCATGTATCACGACGCCCTGTCTTAGATCCGATGCCGTGATCGGACATCGCAGTTTGGATGGAGTGACTCCTCGTGTGCGCCGTGGAAAGGTTTGCTGGACTCTGGTGGAGTCTGTGCTCGACGGATATGACTGATGTTCCTTCGTTGTCTGGACCTACTTCACTTCCCGACGCATGTCCTGAAGTTCCCTTCTTCTCGATGTTCTGTCTCAGTTTTGCACCTACGAGCGTGCCGTTCCATAGCTGCACAGGTGCACCTATCTCGGACCGTGTAGGTCTTGTACCCAATCTACTCAATAACGTCAGTGGGTTCGGATCTAAGGTCAAATGCAAGATATATCGGGTTATACTTCCCGGAAGAGCCCCCAAATGTAGTGAACAGCGTGCCCAGCTGTTACTACGTATAACTTGTAGTTCATTTAAGCTGGTGCACACTCAGCACCTATAAGCTAGACTCAGCTAATATCTGCTAATACCACTTGAATAAGGAAATAATCACTCTTAAAATATAATCGAGTCCATATTATCCAGGAAAAACCCAGAATAATAGGACTGACCGGCTCCCCCCAGAAGAGGGTCTGAGCCAAGGCAACTGCGTTAGCCTCACGGTCAGCCCTGGGTCTCGTGTAGGCGGGCGTGCACTCTTAACTCATTTGACCTCTTTTCTCTCTAGAGTTCCAATATATAAGTATTTGTATTTCTCATTGTTCCCTTTCGTGAAACTAGATATTTATGGTTACCACATGCGCTTTATTGTAGTGCGCTTGCACTACAGAGCACACGCCCACCAGCTCCCATCACAAGTCTTTCCGGCCATGTCTTGCGGGGAAAATGTCTTGCTTTCCCTACACTTTTAACATTTGGATCAACTATATCTTCTAGTGTTATCAAAGTTTCAGGTGGCCATTTTACTGGTCCTTACGCCGGTTCGGCTCAAGCAGCCTGGCAGGCTTCTCCCGAGATTTGCAGATGCACGGACAGCAAAAACGTTCGACACTTTAGCGGTATGTAGATTAAGCTTCTCGTACGTTTCTGAAAAATCAATTGGTCCTCGCTCACCAAAGATGAAAGAGGCCGGCAACCGGTGGACGGCATCGCATTCTCCTGGTGCCACCGGAGGCGGAGCTGAAATATCTTTCAAGAGCTTTTCGCCGCAGCGAGGCACTCTTCTTTGATTCGCACATAGCAAGTCTCTAACTGCCTGGCTCCATTCTGATGCTAATTTTGTCCTCTTGTCCCCTGTTCTCTGGCAATCTGTGTGGCGTTCGCAAGTATCTCTGAAGTGGGGGCTTACCGCTCCCTACTAACGCACCGAAAGCAGAATGGCATTTCATCGACCTACAGTCTTTGTATATGCAGCTGAGATTATTTTGTGCTCATATGTTTGGCTGTCATGCACCGTGAGTTGCAGTGAGGTGCGTTGTAATAAATTGTGTACGGCGGGTCTTTGATCTCACCCGATGATATTTTGAGACACATGGGGGCCAAAATACGTATGAGCGAGAAGGCAGCTGACTTCCATTTCCTGTTTCCAGGAGTCCTGGGCACAGGAGCTCAAGCTCATGGAGCTTCGGGAGAGGAGGCAGAGTGGCATGAGTTGCAACGCCTTTTACTCCGATTTGGGGCGCAAGATAGGCCAGCATAAAAGCACGCTCGAACCCTCGTGAATTGATGTATAGATAGGCGCTGTAGAGGATTGTTGAGAGCTATTGCGTGTGTACCATTTCTCTACTAGGGCCGGGTAATTGTTCATATGCCCACTGCACACAGACTTGTCTCCACCAAACAGTCCATTGTACGTGTGCCGCACAGCGGGAGAAGCAGCATACTTCCTTTTGAGTCACCCTAAACCTGCAGGGCTGTATTGACATGTACATTTCTGATGTAGCTCTGCAGGTTAGGCTAACTTAGACTGCTTCTGCTGCTCCGCTCACCGTGTATCCGTCTAGCATTGCCTCCAGCATCTGGGAAACGGGGTGCTTCCCTAGGCTTCCAAAGACTCGGTGTTGAGGAGGCCGCGAAGAATATCGCTTACTAATATGCACACGTTGGATCCTGCTGCGATTTGGTCGTTTATAATGTTGCCTTTGTATGGTGGAAGAGCTCGCTGGTGGCGTAGTAGGGCGGCTATTGCATAGCAAAAGAATAGCTGGCGCATCTGTGTAGATAGTGCGCGATATTTTGGGGCCGACTTAGTTGTAAAACGGGAACTATTAACAGATAATCAAACTCGTCCAAGACGCTAAGTTGTTCTGTGCAGTCTCATGACTCCTGTAGCCGCTGATGAGTCAAGGAGTGCACGTAGGCGTTGGTACACAACTTTTTCGTGCAACGCTCGTCACAATCCCTTTCAGAATGTCGTTATCCTGGCCATTTTGCTTAGTATTCGTGCTCTTTTTGGCACGTGGAAGTGTTTTGGAGATCTCAGATCCGTCTGTTTGTGACATCTCATCACGCTGCTGTTGACTCTCTACAGGTGAAGACCGGAAGGCGTTCGTTGAATCGCTGAACCGTTTTAGAAAATCAAAGTTACTTTTAGGATGATACCCTCATGTTTACGATATGTCGACTGGGTGCCTCAATTCAGTAACCCGAGAACGAACAGCAATAGGTTCTGTGTGATGTTATTCTTTTGGCTTGTAGCTCCTGCGCTCTCCGGAGAGGGTGCAAATCAATTGAAACCAAACGACAACTGATGAATGTAACTGCTGAATGTTGTTTCCTGCAATTTCTTGCCTGGATTTCCCGTTTTTTTTTATGATATCCTGTGGTGCTGCGAGCGGTGTGGGGAATTCTGAGGCTGGCGATGAGCGGTGCTGCCTACCGACTGCCTGATCTAAGGCCAGGTCTGCATGGTGTCTCGATTTAGACACACGATGCAGCAGAGCAACACGTGGATGACAGCATTATTGTATCAGACACGCATTCCGCAAAAGGGGAGAATGAGGCAGCTCCGATGAATGCTGGTGGGTATAGAGTCCCAAGCACTGAACCAGCGTGCGCTT
This sequence comes from Eimeria sp. OTU-X, assembly GCA_904066255.1. NCBI lineage: Eukaryota > Apicomplexa > Conoidasida > Eucoccidiorida > Eimeriidae > Eimeria > Eimeria sp. OTU-X. Next base: position 11,074 of record CAJFCX010000110.1, on the reverse strand, counting down.
GGGGCGGTCTGTTTTGCCGTCTGCTCGATGATGGTTTGCCGTGGTCATGTTACTGTCTCTGTTAAGCGAATTCATGAAATCGTAGCAGGAGGAGGTGAACCGATGGAGGAGGAACCATGAAGCCCTCTCGCTGACGACACTTTTCGGGAAGATATGACGCTTCCCGACATCATTGTTGGGCCAGTCTTTCTGTTGAAACCGAACTGAAATTAGAGAAGAAGGGAGTCTGCTCGCTAATCCTATCCACTGCAGCGTACATGGTTCGTAACTTCTGAGTGATGATAATCCCACAGCGTTATCCATTGAGAGGTCCATCAAGATCCGTTTGGTAGCAGGACGGCTAAGTTCGCGGTCAGTTTGGTAACATAGGACTTCCTCCATGGAGTTGTAATGAGTCACCAGCCCCCATTTTCGAGGTTAGTCATACCTGCAGCCGCATAATTCAATTTTGAATTGAAGAGGGGGCCACCACACACAGGCGGACACAGTGCGAGATGGTAGGCCATCGGGGTAGCGCCTCAGTGACCTAACTTGTAGTGAACAGCGTGCCTACCTGTCACTACGTGTAACTTGTAGCTCATTTAACCTGGTGCACACTCAGCAGCTATAAGCTAGACTCAGCTAATCTCTGCTAATACCACTAGAATAAGGAAATATTCACTCTTAAAATATATTCGAGCCCATATTATCCAGGAAAAACCCAGAATAATAGAACTCCCACGTTGACCCTCCCAGGGGTCAGTGCCAGAGTCACAGCACCAACCTCGCATCCAGTCCCATGGCCAGTGTAGGTTAGCGAGCACTCTGATTCTATTAGGTTCTCCTTTTTTCTAAAGGCGCCTTAAATCCTTAAATACTCCATCTCATTTAAGCCCTTTCGAGTTACCAGGCCTCGAGGGCTCGCCTCGAAGGTCCATTGTAGTGCCCGTGCACTACATAACTCGTACTGCGCAAACGGCTTCAGCCACCAAACAAGGCTTTCACTGTCGCAATCTTGAAAAATTTTTGCCAGACATGCCTGGGACTGGCTTTCTGTTTTAACAATGAAATGAAATGAAAAATGTGGGTAATGCGGGGCTTTTTGGGAAGCAGCCCGTAGTGCTCTTTCTCGTTTTCCTGTGTTCTGCGTACTTTTGCTCTCCGTCTGTAGGGAAGTGCATTGGTAGTAGGCCATAATTTTGTGCTTTTTCTAAGTGTTCGTGAAGTAAGGGAGCACCCTCCAACGGCTGCGCCGCTGGCGTTGGTTGTAAGAACGACAAAATCAAGGAGCTTGTACGGGAGATGACGGCAGGCATCTGATGACACTTGTTGTCGCTGCATCATCACTCTGTCCAAGGTGTCCGACCATTTTAAGGGCATTTGTCGGAGTTTAGGCGATGCGGCCGAAACGATGAATGGAGCTTCGGTAGTACAATGCAAAAATGAGGGCCACTCGAGTGCCCGCCTGCGTGTCCAAGGGTGGCAGTAATCTCTTCGTGATCTCTGTTATCGCCAGATGTGGCTCTAACTATTCTGTCAAGACATCAAGGGCTACGAAGCTAATTGCATTCTGAGAAGGTGTACAGTGACGCCCAGCTACGAACCCCGTCTTCTGCTGTTGCAGTTGCAAAACACGTCACGGGGTTCTAGGTAACTACCTAACCAGTAGGAACCTGCGGATAAGGTGCAGCAAACTCCTTTTCAGTATGTTCCGCATTCGTTGTGCCCCCGAAGTCGTAATTGACAAATCGGTACAGTCCGGCACGTGGACTACCGAGAGCACGAAGGTGCAAGAAGGTCTTACACATGTACCAAAACTGGCGAGTGCGAGTGTTCAACGCACTCTTGCGTCTGCCATTGGGATGGCATGGAATATGAAAGAAGTATCAGCGAAGCCAAAATGGTTAATTTATGGCTGAATCTTCCAGTGGTTCAGGCAGCCGCTCGATCAGGAGGATCCGTCTCCGTGGGCTTGTTACGGGGCTTGAAGCCACCAAACATGCACCACATACGGCCCTGTCCCTTCGCTGACACAGGATTGAGCCCAAAAGGGCTAATTGAGGCATGGAAGCTGCCTGTTGCGAGGGGATAGTTTGCTTGTCGCTCGACTCCGTCTACAAAATGCGGCGATTGTTGAAAATTTGGGCCAAAGCTGGCTCCGCAACGGCAGCGTTTTGGATGTGCTGCATTGAGCGTCCAGTCTGTTGCCGGTTCGCTGAAAACTCATCGTTGCTTAGCACCTTTGAGAACTTCTTTTGCTATTGTGCCAACGTCTGCTATTCCCCGCTTCGTAACTGGATCCAACCCCACAAAACCCTTGAACCTCCGTTCAGCAATGCCTAATACATCTCAGCATCACGCCTTATAGAACATTTTCCTTCGTCTGCTTTATCAGCTCTGAGATACCTTGTTCCCGTGACGACGTAGAAAACAATCACCGTCGCAGGGCGCCTGGAAATTATTCAACAGGCCCAATACGCTCCGGGAAAACAGTACCATAGTTTAGATTTACCCGCAATTCTGTTGCCACCCCTTCTCAGAACAAAGATACCAAGTGCGCAACTGTTGTTTTTCAGGTGCCTTTTGGAGAAGAAAATAAAGCTTTTGAAGTGCAAGATACTCCTTCACTGCCCCGCTTTCCGGCGATCATCATACATGGATGACTGGCAACGCGGTGGTATTATCCAGGAAGTATTGGTGCTATATGAACATATGGCGTTGAATAGGGCGCAGACATGAACTTGTTCAAACTATCGGAGACTCCGGTCAGTTTGGCAATCGCTATTCTGCAATAGTTGTAGGCAGATGAAATTTGTTACGGACTTCGAAAGGGTACGAAATGAGCAGAGCACCGGTACTACTAACGGCAATGCAACGGGCCGACCCCCTGCGAGGGCAAGGCTTGTTCTCCGCAGCTGTATTCTGTCCGTACCAGGCGGCACAGGAAACTGTAAAGCGCGTCCAGGAGCTCATTTGAAGACTACTGTGAGCTGACCTTCCTTCCCAGTGCCCGGGAGTCCTGATCTCAGCGAATAGAATGCTTGTAGGTCCGGGAGATAAGGCACCGTGTCGTCAGTTGCAACATACTTTGTTGCAATTTCCGGTTTAAGGAGGGACAGCACAAAAGCACACACAAGCCTTGGTGACTGGCTATACCAACAAGGTAGATGATTGTTGAGAGAGCAATTGCTTGTGTACCGTTTCTTTAGTAAGGCCGGCTAATGGTACACGTGCCAGCTTCAGACCATCTGACAGATTTCATGGCGTAGGTAGTTCCAAAGGTAGTACTTAGTACCCAGGGCCGGATTACCGCATGTACCTGTTTCAAAGTCAGACAGGGGATGCTACAAAGCTCGGCATATCTTCTTCTTGAATATACATTTGTGTGTTGCAATTACCTCAAAGCTGGACAGTGCGCTGCATTGGCTATATTCTTCTATAGTCTTCTTGCCTATCGAGACGGATGCAGCGGAAGGCCGGGCACGGTGCTGCGTTCTGGAATCTCTATTGTGAACAAGCTGTCCATACAAGGCAACACACAGATTTTAAGAAGTGTTCAAACGAAAGGAAGTCAACACAATCGAAGATCACAGGGAGACGGCGCCACTAGTTCGCTGACCGGCGCCGGAGCAGCAACTCGGCGAGCACCTCTGCGAAACCGACGGGGTTTTAGGTTTACCGTTTAGGGTTTGTGGGGCCGCGGACTTGGTGATCATAAGCAACCCCGGAAGACAAAGGATATTGTACATTAACACATGTCTTTCTAGAAAAGATAGGAAACAAGGATGAGCAGCAACAGCAGCAGCAGCACCTGCAGCAGCCCCTCTGTCTCCCTCCGCAGCAGCAGCACGACACACCCCTCTTTTGGCGCAGCAGGAACGCTCGTCCGCCACTTAAACACTCACATTTATCCTATTTTTAGTTTATTTTCCCTAGGTTTTTAATTGTTTGTGTGTGTCCCCGTAAGGCCGCTTCTCTAGGCCAACACCGTGGCAACAGCAGCCATCGACGGCAGCAGCAGCAGCAGCGTGTGTCAGATTGCGTGCTGCTGCTGCTGCGAATGTACCTCGACTGTCCCTTTGCCTGGCAAGCAGATACAGTAGCTATCAGTCACCTTTCTGTCTCCTTCTGTCTCTTTATTTCGGCCTCAGACTCGGCGGTAGCAACAACTTCTACAGGCTAAGGAGTCGCCTCCCCCCAGCTCGCGCCCCCAGCAGCAGCCGCAGCAGCGGCTCCTGCAGGCCCTTCGGTAGGTAGGCTGTGTACCTGTAAGTGAAAACCGAGTGCACTGCGGGCAAGCACGAGTTGTCTTCTGTCTGTGCATGTGTCTTTTTCTTGGGGGACGGGGGAGGGGCGCCAGCCATCACACCAGCAGGAGCACCGCCAGCAGCAGCGGCATCAGCAGCCGCGCAAAGACAAGCTCCCAGCAACGGCAGCAGCAAGAGCAGCTGGAGCAACAGCACTTGGATTCTTCTGTCCATACACTTGTCAGCACTAACACAGTATTGAAAAGTTGTTGCTGCAACAATCACAACTTCTCAACTAGTCTCGCGGTTCTGTGGGCGTGCCTTGCCCCGCCCCCCAGCTTCCGTGCTGCCGTAGCTCCTGCTGCCTCTGGCGCTGTCTGCGTCTCCTCTGCTGTTTTTTTGCTGTATTTTGTAGTTTTTCCATTGGTTGTTGGTGTTTCCTTTTCCAGAACTAGCAGAGGCGGCGACGGGCGCAGCAGCTGCAGCGGCTGCAGCAGCGGCTGCAGCAGCTGCCGCAATATCGACGTTTTTGGTGTTGTTTATTCCCTGCAGGTGTAGAGACACATGCCTTTTGCGGGTCATTTGGCCTTGTCTTTGCGCTGAAAGAGCAGCAACCGACGCACCAGCAGGAGCTCCATCAGCAGCACGAGCAACTGCGGCAGCAAGAGCGGGCAAGGATGCCGAAGCCAGCCCTACCCCATCTCCCTCTCAAGGACATACGGCGGGCTCTGTTGCTTCCCCCACAGCAGCAGCAGCAGCGGCAACAGCAACCATGCTTGACAACCGGTAATGAACAGCCGCAGCAGCAGCAGCAGCAACAACAGAAGCAGCAGGACCTCGACAGCATGCAGCGACAGCTGGGGCTGGTTACGGAGGCTGATCTGCTGCGGGCTCTCAAGCAGCTTGCTGAGTCTCCTGTTCTATTTGCTCCGCAGCAGCAGCAGCAGCCAGAGGAAGCACAGCAGCAGCTGCTGCTGTTGCAGGAGGCGGACGTTGCTGGAGGTGGAGGCTCAGGGAAGAATGCACCTGACTATCCTCTCTCTTGTCTCTGCCAAACACAGGGCGTGGGGGGGGGGCGAGGTTGCAGCCGGTGCAGCGGTAGCAGGCAGCAGCAGCAGCAAGCTGCTGCAGGCAGGACCCTACATAAGAGACAACACAGGCAACAGCAGCAGGTGCCCGAAAAGCAGCAGCTGCAGCAGCAAAGTAGCGGCCAGCAGCAAGTCACCGCAACAGGCCGTCGCATGTCGGGCCTTGGACGGGGCGCCGTGGAGCAGCAGCAACAGCAGCAGTGGATTGATTTCGGAGAGGCGCTCAGCTTGCAGAAACAGCTTGACGCTCTTATGCGTAACGCCCTTGAAGGCTTGGGACCGACTTCAGGCGATAGTTCACCTCAACAGCAGGAATGGCAGCAGCAGCAGCAGCAGCCACAACAGCAGCTTGGAGGCGGCATCAGCAGCAGTAGATTCGGCCACTACACTTCAGGAGATGTTACGCCCGCCAGCAGCAGCGAATGCCGCACTCCACAGGGCACAGCCTTTTCCATAGAGTCCCCAGGGGTGGCTGCTACGTTGCAGCAACAGCAACAGCAGCAACAGCAGCAACAGCAGCAGCAGCTAGACGATATGGGGCAATCGACAACAGGATCCCTCCAGGGGACCACTGCTGTTGCCGTGAGTCTTCAGCAGCAGCAGACCCTGGGGCAACCCTCTGCAGTTGTTGCTGCTGCATTGGCTTCCCACTGTGCTGTTGCTGCTGTTGCGCTGCAGCTGGCGCTGAAGGCGCGGGAGCTGCGTGACGGTCTGCTGGGCGAACTGCAGCAGCATGGCCTGTCGGCGGAGGCTGCAGCGAGCCGAGCAGCAGACATTTTCAGTGCTGCCCTCGCGCTCACGCGGTGCTCAACTACAAAGCCAGAGGCAGGAAAGAACTTTCTTTCTTGGTTACAGGGTAAGGGCTGCAGCACCAGCGGTGCTGCAGCTGGTGGCGTGTACTTGCAAGAGTCTCACCGCATTCACAGAGTTAGCTGCCTAGGGCGCCAGCCTTCGTGTGCGTCGGTTGTCGCTGCCAGCGCGGCGACGTTGCTATTGTTTCTCGATTATTGTGGCTATGGAGATTCTGCCATTGGTTCTGTGCGTAGCTTGCAGTTGCAGTGTATTGACATTCGTACATTTGCTGCTCCTGCAGGTGTTGGCGGCCCCAACTTTGCTGCTCCTACGATGCTAGCACACCCTGACGAGTTTAGGAATCCCTCTTCTTTTCTCAAGATATACGGGGACCCCATGTGCTGCTTGGAGCAGCAAGCGCACCGCGCGGGTGGCGGCCCGTGGGGTTCTTCAGGCGACAGCGCAGCAGCAGCAAACCCCATTCGAGGTCGCAACGGCAACTGGCTCTGCAGGAGCTGCAGCAATGTGAACTTTCCCAGGCGCTTCCGCTGCAACAAATGTGGTGCCCCAAGAGGGCCTGATGGCGACGCTGTAGTTGCCGAGTACGCAAAACAGGTGTACAGACACCACCTGAACACGTTCCGACTGCTAGCAGAGAGTCGAGGCGGGGACACTCCGCTCAAGAGACTCCGAGGCAAGAAGAAGCAGCAACAGCAGCAGCAACAACAGCAGCAGCAACAGCAACAGCAAAGAGCTGTCGCTGCTGCAGTGCTTGGGCTTGCTTCCTTATCACGCAGCAGCAGCACTAACGACAGTCCCACCCACCAGGCTAGACAGCTCAGGGCTCCGGTGCTGCCAGCCTCGCTGGCGTCGACAGTGTGTGGCCTTACGGGTAGCAACAGCAGCAGGAACGGCCGCAGCAGCAGCAGCAGCAGCAGCAGCCCCTGCCACTCCCTCTCCCTGGGTGCAAGCGAAAATAGCCCCTTAAATGCGAGTACCTGCAGCAACAATGCAGGCATTCAAGCAGCTTCAGGATCCCCCCAGGCAGCAGAAACTGCAGCCACAGGGGAAGACGCATTGGCTTCATCTGAAACTGGAGCAGCAGCAGCAGCAGCAGCTGAGACAAAGCTCCACTTCGCGTCGCATGCTCTCCACTGAAGAGCAACAAATGTGTTCGCTGCGGTGTTGCAGCAGTGGTAGCCGTGCAGGTGTACAGACACCGCGTTCCCGCTGCAGCGCGGGTCTGAGCTTCCTCCTCATCCCCCGCAGCAGCAGCAGCAGCAGCAGCGCCAGCAACCCGGTTTGAAATGGTTGGTCACAAATGTGTCTTTCGTCGTCATGCATCAGCTGTAGACAGTTTGTTCTCATGTTGTTGCGTCGGCTGCAACATCCCGCAGCAGCAGCAGTTGCAGCAGCAGCAACAGCAAGTTTCAGGTGTACATACACCGCGACTAGCGGCCGCGCACCGATATGTTTTTTGCGGCTTTTTCAGCAGCAAGCGCAGGAGTTTGCTGCTGTTGAGAAGCAGGTCGACTGGTCCGTTTGGTCACTCCATTGTACTGGATTCGTTGAAGATGGAGCAATGCGAGCAGCAGCAGCAGCAGCAGCCGCTGCAGCGGCTGCTGCTGCTGCCATTTGTGGTGGATATCTACAGCACCAACAGCAGCAGCAGCCGTACCAGCAGAGACTGCACCGCAGCAGAGCAGTGCTGGTGCAGCTGTTCCAGAAGGTGGCTGTACATAGAAGGCCCCAGGAGGCCTCTTGTGAGTCTCTTGTGCCAGTGATGCTGTAGCACCACTGACAGAAAGCAGCAGAACGCAACAGCAAGAGTATGCTGCTGGTGCACAATACATTTTATGGCCCTGCCTTCTCCGCCTGAGGAGAGGAGGGCGTCTCCCTAACACGGAAGTTTTGTGGCTGCGGGAGCCGTAGCCAAGTGCGCCTCCGACGGCAGCAGCAACAGCAGCAGCGGCGGCGTCTGGTGCAGGTGTTGCTGCTGTTCTTGCTAAGCTGCATAATATCTTACAGGAGGAGAGAGGGAGACGAAAAAATATACACAAACACATTAAGCGTCATGTTGAGGCAGAGACTGGTATTTAGCATAGATGTATGTGATCACCTAGACAGATTCCCAAGGTAGTGCGCGATGACACAGATACGGTGCATTATTGCTGGTCTAACCCAGGCTTTCGAGGCAGCCATAAGAGCGACTAGTGAGATGCAGCAGCAACACAAACACATTAAGCGTCATGTTGAGGCAGAGACTGGTATTTAGCATAGATGTATGTGATCACCTAGACAGATTCCGAAGGTAGCGCGCGATGACACAGATACGGTGCATTATTGCTGGTCCAACCCAGGCTTTCGCGGCAGCCATAAGAGCGACTAGCGAAATGCAGCAGCAGCTATAGCGGTCTGTGGCTACAGATTAGCTTACCAAAGATGAAGCTGGCAGAGGTGCGGCTTCTCATGCCTGTGCAGGCCGTTCTACTGAATACATGGGGGACAATGAGACATTATAGATGCTATCTGGAACGCACGCTAACGTACCCTACGCAGGGTGCAGCGGCAGTTCGTTTTGTTGGTAAACATAATTTGTACACTATTGAAGACAAGTGGGGGGAGATGGAACAGGTGGAGAGTTCAGACATGAGTGGAGAGGAACACAAAGGCCTCCAGCTGGTGCTGGGATGACGGGAAAACTGTACGAGAAGACGGCTGCTGCTGAGTTTGAGAAAAGTGAGGCAAGGGAGAACGTTTACTAAACAGCCTGCGTGCCGAAGTTGTGGTCGGGCGGCAGTCAGTGTGACAGCAGGTTGCATTCAGTAGCTACACCAGAGCGGCCTGATGCTGCAGCAACAGAAATCTGCTGCAGTTGCTGCAATCCACTGCAGCGGGGGACAGCAAGCCCACGGTGCTGCGCCGGATATAGCGGCGCCCACCTAATGGGGAAGGGCAACATTGCTGCAGGGCCCCTGCATGTGGATTGCCAATTGAGCTACCAAGCCTATCATATACGGCTGTTCAATTCCAGCTCAACCATGCGCACATTGCAGGATAGTATAAAGCATTTGCAGCTCTAGAAATGTGTGGCGGCTCCTGCGCTTGCTGCTGCCCAAGGCGGACATATTCAGCAGCAGAATGCAGAACGGTGTTGTTGGTATACTTTACAAATATTTTATTTTTGTAAAAGGGGAGCTCCACTGGAACTCAACCGCCCACTGGACTAGGGGAATGGGATGAGGCGTCGAGGCCAGAGTGAGTGAGCCTGTTATGCGTGTTCATTCGTAGACCGAATGTGATGTTTATTGCGATGTTTACTAATACAATTATGTTGTCATAACATACTAATCGATCTGCTTGTTGCAAAAGTCACATTCTCTCCGTTTACAGTGGGTTCTATTCTTTGTAGCAGTCAGTCCCTCAAGTGACCTCCAGGGGTGGGTCCTGCTGCTAGTGCTGCCGTTGCTGCAGCTGCTGCAGCTGCTGCAGCTGCTGCCCCTCTCAGCTGTATCCAGCATGTGAACTAAAGGTAGCAAAGCTCTATACGTGAAAAACAATAAAATAGACACACTCCGTCAAAGGATATCGGGATGACAGGCGCTGACCCCACTGCCGCGCGTTGCTGCAGTGGCAGCGGCTACAGCACTGCTGCTTCCGCTGCTGCTGCTGCTTGTGCATGCAGTCCTATTCCTTTCGCGACCTTTTCTCCTTCATTTTGTCAAAAGGAAAACGGTTATTACATTCGGATTTGTTTAGTGGCAACATCAAGGGTTATTGCGTTCGTAGACACAGGAGACCAGAGGTTTCCCCCCCTTTTTTGTGTTGTTGCTGCTGCTGGAAGACACGAGAAAGCAGCAGCTCAGCCACACTCTGGGAAATGCCGCCTTCAGGGGGCAGGGGTTTAGTAAACGGGCGAGGACGAAAGGCTTTGGCTGCGCAGAGACCTTCGAAGGACCGCGGCTGCTGCTGCATTTGAACGAACTCTATAGAAGCCGCAATAGGCGACAGCACGAGCAGCAGGTAGAAGCAGCAGTGGCAGAAGAAAATGCTGCGACGAACTGGTGCTGCTTCCCAACGGGGGAGTGCGCCTGAAGGTGTTCCCGCTAGCAGCAGCAACAGAGCATCAGACGACAGCAGCAGCAGCAGCAGGCGGGGCAGCAGCAGCGGATATTGGCTCCCCTCGTGGTTGTGCTTGTGTGTGTCGTACTCGGTATTGCTGTTGCACTTGTGGAACAGCTATTCGCTCCTCCAGAGGGGGCCTTCTCACTTTGCCTCCCTGCAGCTCGTGCTGCTGGCAGTTAACGGGGTCTACATACTCGCCTTCCGGTCATTGGCTATGCAGGTAAAACGACAAATACCGACATTGCCAGTGACTTTCTGCTGCTTCTGTTGGCATTAACTCATTTGAGCAGAACTGCTGCCGTAGTGCAGGGCAGTGCATGTGCTGGCTTTGGCTCAGTTGCTGCTGCTCCATTTGAGCTGTTGCTGTTGCGGCGACTGCTGCTGATTTTGCTGCGTTTGTTCCCGTTCCAGTCGTGATGGAAGCAGCTCATGCACTAGAGGGATGAGTCCCTACAGCTCTGTAACATGGAGTACCCACTGAGCGGCCTCGGCCTGTCTGTGTCTGCTGCCCGTCAGTAGTATGTCTCTTAGCTATTTGTTGTTTGTCTGCCTTTGTATCTGCATTGTTTTTTCTTTAGCTGAAGTTCTCTTGTGTATCTGCATTTTGTTTGCGCTGCACTCTGTAGGTGGATGCTTTGCTGGGGCCCCGCACAGGCTTGCTGCCGCTAGACAGTCAGCTACAGCTGCTGCAGTTGCTGCAACAGCTGCCTGCTTCGGTCCCTGTTAGCCTCCTCCTGTCCGGTGTCAGTTATGTTGCAAGGGAGATGAGCAGAAAGAGCAGCAACTTCAAGGTAGGAGATAATAGGCTTGTGTTTGTGTGTGTGTGTGTTGTGTGTGTGTGTG
>CAJFCX010000109.1:0-39861 GCA_904066255.1 Eimeria sp. OTU-X | reverse complement strand
AGAGGGGTTGGATGGCTAGAGACCTTTCTGGTGTCGTGGTATTCAGTGGTGTGAAGTGTGCTGAGTTGCTCAGCTAGCGTACTTGCCATGCTGCGTTTCTGACCCTGTAGTGCAATGGTACACTTTGCGGCATAAAATGCGACCATTCCGGTCGCACAGTTGGTTGGTACAATAGAACGCGACTTGCTCATATGGAATCATAGCGATTTCGCCGGATTAATCCACGGTAGTTTCCAGCACAAATAAGCAAATTGCACCCATTATAAAGGCGTGCAAACGTGGATTGAGTAAGTGCATCCAACTGATTTAAAGCGAGTAGCAAATCCTTAGGCATAACGCTTCGTGGGGTCCCCTTGTGTTTGATTGTGGCCCCAGGTGTTTATTAGCTCACAGGTTTTACGGTGTTCTTTAGCATATTGTGCATGTGAGAAGGTCGGGAACTTTGTCACGTATACCTGCATCTAGCGGATTGGCTTGTGCGCAAACTATGCGTCAGGTATACCCCTTGTGAAGTCAACATCTCGGTGCAACATGGCTTGGATATCGGAATCCTGCTCCTCAAGCTAATAAGCTGTATGGGAACATTAAGGTGTTGCCGGGAGCAGGAAGTGTGTTGGCGTCGTTACAAACACACGCGAAGCGCTGTATGCTGTGGCTTGTGGGAGAAATGTGGAGGCGTTCACCCCTAGCAGCTACTATTGTGTTTTTTGTCTTGTGAGGTGTATGGGGGAAGGAACGGTCGATGCGTCAACGTTTTGAGTGTTTCTCACCCGATGCTGGAAATGTGGTTTCCTTTGGCTGGTGGCATTCGGACTGTTGCTTGCATTCGTTCCTGAATGCGGAATATTGTATAGGCTGGGTATTCACGGGTGTGCTGTTTGATTACGGGGTTCTGTGGTGGCAAGGAAACGTTGGAATTGCTTAGCTCATGATGCCAGTGGGTCACATTGTAGGTTCTGCGGTTGCGTGTGGTTTATTGCAGCAAGAAGGATTGGCGTTTTGGTTTAGGTGGAAGTAGGGAAGGTCTACACACAGCGGTTGTGTGTTTGCCCCTTGTGGTGGCGAAACCCATTCATCTCTCGAGGAGTGTGGTGCGAGGGTGAATTCGTTTGGGCAAATGGGGTTTCCTGCACATTGATAGTGGTTTGGCGTTTATACGTTAGCTTTGTTGAAGCTGCTTCTCTTTGAAAGGAATGCAGCGTTGATGATCGTTCTTTATGATCCGTGGCCTGTATGCAGGAAGTACGCGAGGCTATGTTACTCTGCACGTTTATCTCTTTAGGTGGCATCGAAAGTATCTACTTCTTTAACGGTGTGTAGGGGCAAGAGAGTTGAGCGCTGGAGTCGTTTACGTAGAGAGTATGTTTGGTTGGACAGAAACGTGCCGCAATAGAGTTGGAATCAGTGCAGCAGCTAGGGGGGCACCGATGGGCTAACGGCAACAATGCGTATGCATGAAGCAAACAGATCAGTGCAGTATGCCTTGGATATCGGATTCTTGCTCCTAAAGCTAATAAGCTCTATTGGAGCGTTAGTGTGCTAACGGGAGTCAGGAAGTGTGTTGGGGAATTTACAAACATATGCGAATCGCTGGATGTTGTGGTTTGTGGGAGGGATGTGTTGGCGTTCCCCAATGGCAGGTCCTATTGTGTTTTCTATGTTGTGAGGTGTATGGGGGAGGAACGGTCGATGCGTCGACGTTTTGAGTGTTTCCCACCTGATGCTGGAAATGTGGTTTCCTTTGGCTGGTGGCGGTTGTGTGTTTGCCCCTTTGGTTGCGAAACCCATTCAAATCAAAAGGTGTTTGGTGGGAGTGTGAATTCGTTTTGGGGAAATGAGGGTTATTGCACATTGACATTGGTTTGGAGTGTGCTCGTTAGCTTTGTGAAGGTGCTTCTTTTTGGAAGGAATGCAGTCTTGATGATCGCCCGTTATGATCTGTGGCCTGTATGCAGGAAGTACGCGAGGCCATGCTAGTCTGCCTTCTATCTCTTTAGGCTGCATCGAAAGTATCTAGCTTTTTAAAGGTGTCTAGGGGCAAGGGGTTTGAGCACTGGAGTCGTTTGCGTAGAGAGTATGTTTGGTTGAACGAAGACATGCCGAAGTAGAGTGGGAATTATTGCAGCAGCTAGGAGGACACTGAGGTGCTAACGGCAACAATGCGTATGCATGAAGCGAACAGATCAGTGCAGTACGCCTTGGATATCGGATTCTTGCTCCTAAAGCTAATAAGCTCTATTGGAGCGTTAGTGTGCTAACGGGAGTCAGGAAGTGTGTTGGGGAATTTACAAACATATGCGAATCGCTGCATGTTGTGGTTTGTGGGAGAGATGTGTTGGCGTTCCCCAATGGCAGGTCCTATTGTGTTTTCTATGTTGTGAGGTGTATGGGGGAGGAACGATCGATGCGTCGACGTTTTGAGTGTTTCCCACCCGATGCTGGAAATGTGGTTTCCTTTGGCTGGTGGCATTCGGACTGTTGCTTGCATTCGTTCCTGAATGCGGAATATTGTATAGGCTGGGCATTCACGGGTGTGTTGTTTGATTAGGAGGTTCTGTGGTGGCAAGGAAACGTTGGAATTGTTTAGCTCAGGACGCGTGTGGCGCAGCCTGTAGGTGTCATGGCTGCGTATGGTTTATTGCAGCAAGAAGCATTGCCGTTTTGGTTTAGGTGGAAGTAGAAAGGGTCTTGATACAGCGGTTGTGTGTTTGCCCCTTGTGGTGGCGAAACCCATTCAGCTCTCGAGGAGTGTGGTGCGAGGGTGAAATCGTTTGGGCAAATGGGGGTTATTGCAGATTTATAGTGGTATGGGGTTTGTGCGTTAGCTTTGGCGAAGCTGCTTCTTTTCGGAAGGAATGCAGCGTTGATGATCGTCCGTTATGATCCGTGGCCTGTATGCAGGAAGTACGCGAGGCTATGTTACTCTGCACGTTTATCTCTTTAGGTGGCATCAAACGCATTGAGAATTTCGAAGGTGTGTAGGGGCAAGGGGTTTGAGCACTGGAGTCGTTTGCGTAGAGAGTATGTTTGGTTGGACAGAAACGTGCCGAAGTAGAGTGGGAATTAGTGCAGCGGCTAGGACACGGAGGGGCTAGCGGGAACACTGGATATGTGTGAGGCAAACAGATCAGTGCAATATGCCTTGGATGTCGGAATCCTGCTCCTCACGGTAATTAGGTTTATGGGAGGATTAGGGTGCTGCCGGGAGCAGGAAGTGTGTTGGCGTATTTGCAAACACACGCGAAGCGGTGGATGTTGTGGGTTATGGGAGAGGCATGCACGCGGGCTCCCCCAGCAGCTACGCTTGTGTCTTTTATGTTGTGAGGTGTATGGGGGGATGAACGGTCGATGCCTGGACGCTTTTAGTGTTTCCCACCCGATGCTAGAAGTCGCCGTTCCTTTGGCTGGTGGCATTCGAACTGTTGCTTGCATTCCTTCTTGAATGCCCTATACTGCATAGGGTGGGCGTTCACGGGTTTGCTGTTTGATTACGAGGTGCTGTGGTGATAAAGAAAAGTTGGAATTACTTAGCTCCAGGATGCGTGTGGGTCAGATTGTAGGTTCTACGGTTGCGTGTGGTTTATTGCAGCAAGATGGATTAGCGTTTTTGTTTAGGTGGAAGTAGGGAAGGTCTTCACACAGCGGTTGTGTGTTTGCCCCTGGTGGTTGTATGCGTTAACTTTGTTGAAGCTGCTTCTTTTTGAAAGGATTGCAGCTTTGACGATTGCCCGTTATGATCCGTACCCTCTGTACAGCTTGTGCGCGATGATATGTTACTCTGCACGTTTATCTCTTTAGGTGGCATCGAAAGCATCTAGTTCTTCAACTGTGTGTAGCGGCAAGAGATTTGAGCGCTGGAGTCGTTTGCGTAGAGAGTATGTTTGGTTGGGCGAAGACGTGGCGAAGTAGAGTGGGAATTATTGCAGCGGCTAGGAGGGCAAGGAGGGGCTAGCGGGAACAATTGATATGCGTCAAGTCTATAGATCAGTGCAATATGGCTTGGATATCAGAGTCCTGCGCCTCAAGCTAATAAGCTTTATGGGATCGTTAATGTGCAAACGGGAGCCAGGACGTGCGTTGGGGAATTTGCAAACACATGGGAATCGCTGGATGTTGTGGGTTGTGGGAGAGATATGTTGGCGTTCACCCTTAGCAGCTACTATTGTGTTTTTGTATGTTGTGAGGTGTATGGGGGGACGAGCGGTCGATGCGTCAACGTTTTGAGTGTTTCTCACCCGATGCTGGAATTGTGTTTTCCATTGGCTGGTGGCATTCGAACTGTTACTTGCATTCCTTCTTGCATGCGCTATATTGTATAGGATGGGCATTCACGGGTTTGTTGTTTGATTAGGAGGTTCTGTGGTGGTAAAGAAAAGTTGGAATAGCTTAGCTCAGGACGCCTGTGGGTCAGCCTGTAGGTTCTACGGTTGCGTGCGGTTCTTTGCATTATGACGGGTTAGCGTTTTTGTTTAGGTGGAAGTAGAAAGGGTCTTGACACAGCGGTTGTGTGTTCGCCTCTTTGGTGGCGAAACCCATTCAGTTCAAGAGGAGTGTGGTGCGAGTGTGAATTCGTTTTGGTGAAATGAGGGTTATTGCAGCTTGATAGTGGCTTGGAGTTTGTTCGTTACCTTTGTTGAATCTGCTTCTTTTTGAAAGGATTGCAGCTTTGGTGGTCGCCCGATTTGATCCATGTGTGCAGGATGTGCGTGATGATATGTTACTCTGCACGTTTATCTCTTTAGGTGGCATCGAAAGCATCTAGTTCTTCAACTGTGTGTAGGGGCAAGAGGTTTGAGCACTGGAGTCGTTTGCGTAGAGAGTATGTTTGGTTGGGCGAAGACGTGGCGAAGTAGAATGGGAATTAGTGCAGCGGCTAGGAGGGCAGGCAGCGGCTAAAGGCAACAATGGATATGCGTCAAGTCTATAGATCAGTGCAATATGGCTTGGATATCAGAGTCCTGCGCCTCAAGCTAATAACCCTTATGAGAGCGTTAATGTGCTAACGGGAGTCAGGAAGTGTGTGGGGGAATTTACGCACACACGCGAATCGCTGGATGTTGTGGGTTGTGGGAGAGATGTGTTGGCGTTCACCCTTAGCAGCTACTATTGTGTTTTCTATGTTGTGAGGTGTATGGGGGGAGGAACGGTCGATGCGTCGACGTTTTGCGTGTTTTTCACCCGATGCTGGAAGTCGCCTTTCCTTTGGCTGGTGGCATTCGAACTGGTACTTGCATTCCTTCTTGAATGCGCTATATTGTATAGGATGGGCATTCACGGGTTTGTTGTTTGATTACGGGGTTCTGTGGTGGTAAAGAAAAGTTGGAATAGCTTAGCTCAGGACGCCTGTGGGTCAGCTTGTAGGTTCTACGGTTGCGTGCGGTTCTTTGCATTATGACGGGTTAGCGTTTTGGTTTAGGTGGAAGTAGAAAGGGTCTTGACACAGCGGTTGTGGGTTTGCCCCCTTGGAGGCGAACCCATTCACTTCAAAAGAAGTGTGGTGCGAGTGTGAATTCGTTTTGGGGAAATGAGGGTTATCACACATTGATAGTGGTCTGGGGTTTATGCGTTAGATTTGCTGAAGCTGCTTCTTTGGAAGGAATGCAGCCTTGATGATCGTTGGTTTTGATCCTTGGCCTGTACGCAGGAAGTGCGCGAGGATATGTTAGTCTGCACGTTTATCCCTTTAGGTGGCATCGAAAGTATCTAGTTCTTTAAAGGTGTCTAGGGGCAAGAGATTTGAGCGCTGGAGTCGTTTGCGTAGAGAGTATGTTTGGTTGGACAGAAACGTGCCGCAGTAGAGTGGGAATTAGTGCAGCGGCTAGGAGGACACGGAGGTGCTGACGGCAACAATGGCTGAAGCCAACAGATCAGTGCAATATTTCTTGGATACTGGAGTCCTGCTCATAAGGTTTATGTGCTTTGTGGGAGCGTTGAGGTGCTGCCGGGAGCAGGCAGTGTGTTGGGGAATTTACAAAAACATGCGAATCGCTGGATGTTGTGGGTTGTGGGAGAGATGTGTTGGCGTTCACCTCCAGCAGCTACTATTGTGTGTTTCTATGTTGTGAGGTGTATGGGGGGACGAGCGGTCGATGCGTCGACGTGTTGCGTGTTTTTCACCCGATGCTGGAAATGTGTTTTCCTTTGGCTGGTGGCATTCGAACTATTACTTGCATTCCTTCTTGCATGTGCTATATTGTATAGGATAGGATTTCACGGGTTTGTTGTTTGATTAGGAGGTTCTGTGGTGGCAAAGAAAAGTTGGAATAGCTTAGCTCAGGACGCCTATGGGACAGCTTGTAGGTGTCATGGCTGCGTATGGTTCATTGCAGCATGACGGATTAGCGTTCTGGTTTAGGTGGAAGTAGGAAAGGGTCTTCACACAGCGGTTCTATGCTTGCCCCTTTGGTGGCGAAACCCATTCATTTCAAAAGGAGTGTAGTGCGAGTGTGAATTCGTTTTGGGGAAATGAGGGTTATTGCACATTGGCAGATGCACCTGTTGCTAAAAGGCTGCCGTATACGCAACCTCATTCGCAGGTGTATCGCCTGGGATTGTTTCCGCATGCGCTTGCAGGCAGTCCACCTGACAACGTTTTGAGATTACAGTAACACGATTCGCGAAACGGCCTCTCGGGAGGAGTTGCAAGATACTCAAGGCATGACGAGCTCTGATGTGACCCTACTTATTGTACGGCTCCTTAAGTTACTTGTTAGCGCCGATTGAACTCTTGGCAGCCCTGATGCTGTGTAATCATTGTTCGGGTGTCCCTCTAAGCGACCGAATTGAACGGATTCATGATACGTGCACGAATGTATACTTGGGCAGACTGACAAGATTGGGCAGGTAAGGGGTGGTTACACTCTCTGCAAATAACGGCGTTTTTGTGCCTCTAGCAAGTAGGTAGCGACCTCCACTTTGCATTGCACAGTAACGACTTCTGTGTGTTTTCGTAGGTTCAGGTGAAGGCAATATACTGTTATGGCTCTTTGCAGCTAGTGCCATGCAGAGACGGGGGCGGTTATTGAAAATGCACATTGTTGAACCTGGGCGGTATCGAGTGATGTTCTCAGCTGTTGCTGCTGGGTAGACATTTGCGTTTCGGTGCGCTTCACAGCATCTGCATATGCAGAACATTGGGCTGCAGTCATCGCAAGATAGATGCAATGCATTTCTGCTAATTGTGCAGTTGGTTAGTCCCTTGACTGTATGAGCGTGTGGCGTAACTAGAGTTTGTAATTTGTGCGGCGCCGTCACGTGTGGCACTGGAATTGGACCAGTCGTACTGTAAATAGCCAGGCCTGTTCAGGAATTGCTTCCTGCCGTTTGAAAACGGGGTCAACATGTGGAGGGATCGCATGGTTGTAATAGATCGCGTCTGTCTAGCACTCGGTTTCTGTGGGCGTAGAAGGTATGTTTGGTTGTACAGGGACGTGCGGAAGTAGAGTGGGAATTAGTGCAGCAGCTAGGAGAACACCCAGCGGGTGACACCGACAATAGTGTATGCGTGAAGCTAGTGTGAAGTAGATCAGTGCAATATGGCTTGGATATTGGAGTCCTTCTCCTCAAGCTAATAAGGTCCATGAGAGCGTTAAGGTGCTGCCGAGAGCAGGAAGTGTGTTGGGATATTTGCAAACACACGCGAAGCGCTGGATGTTGTTTGTTACGGGAGAGGGATGTACGCGTGCACCCCCAGCAGCCACTATTGTGTATTTTATGTTGTGAGGTGTATGGGGGGATGAACGGTCGATGCGTCGACGTTTTGAGTTTTTCCCACGCGGTGCTGGAAATGTGGTTTCCTTTGGCTGGTGGCATTCGAACTGTTGCTTGCATTCCTTCTTGAATGCGCTATACTGCATAGGCTGGGCGTTCACAGGTTTGCTGTTTGATTAGGAGGTTCTGTGGTGGCAAAGAAAAGTTGGAATTGTTTAGCTCAGGATGCGTGTGGGTCAGATGGTAGGTTCTACGGTTGCGTGTGGTTTATTGCAGCAAGAAGGATTAGCGTTTTTGTTTAGGTGGAAGTAGAAGGGTTCTTCACACTGCTGTTGTTCGTTTTCCCCTTGTGGGTTTAAACCCATTGATATCAAGAGGCGTGTGGTGCGATAATGAACCCGGATGTGGAAATTTTTGTTATTGCAGATTGATGGTGGTTTGGGGTTTGTGCGTTAGCCTTGTTGAAGCTGCTTCTCTTTGGAAGGATTGCAGCTTTAATGTTCGCCCGTTGTGATCTCTGGTCTGCATGCAGGAAGTATGCGAGGATATGCAACTCTGTTTGTTATCACTTTCTGTGGCATCGGAAGCATCCAGTTCTTTAAAGGTGTCTACGGGTAAGAGGTTTGAGCATTGGAGTCGTTTGCGAGTAGAGAGTATATTTGTTTGGACGAAGATGTGGGGAAGTAGATTGGGAATTAGTGCAGCGGCTAGGAGGACACGGAGGGGCTAACGGCAAAACTGGATATGCTGAAGCCAACAGATCAGTGCAATATTTCTTGGATATTGGAGTCATGCTCATAAGGTTAATATGCTTTATGGGATCGTTGAGGTGCTGCCGGGAGCAGGACGTGTATTGGCCTATTTGCGAACACAGGCGAATCGCTGGATGTTGTGGGTTGTGGGAGAGATGTGTTGGCGTTCCCCAATGGCATGTACTATTGTGTCAGTGTATGTTGTGAGGCGCATGGGGGGAGGAACGGTCGATGCGTCGACGTTTCGAGTGTTTTGCACCCGATGCTGGAAATGTGTTTTCCTTTGGCTGGTGGCATTCGAACTGTTACTTGCATTCCTTCTTGAATGCGCTATATTGTATAGGATGGGCATTCACGGGTTTGTTGGTTGATTAGGAGGTTCTGTGGTGGTAAAGAAAAGTTGGAATAGCTTAGCTCAGGACGCGTATGGCGCAGCCTGTAGGTGTCATGGCTGCGTGTGGCTGATTGCAGCAAGAAGCATTAGCGTTTTGGTTTAGGTGGAAGTAGCAAATGGCTTCATCCAGCGGTTGTGTGTTTGCCCCTTTGGCGGAGAAACCCATTCAGTTCAAGAGGAGTGTGGTGCGAGGGTGAAATCATTTGGGCAAATGGGGGTTACTGCAGATTGATAGTGGTTTGGGGTTTGTGCGTTAGCTTTGGCGAAGCTGCTTCCCTTTGGAAGGAATGCAGCTTTGATGATTGCGCGTTAGGATCCGTTGCCTGTATGCAGCAAGTACGCGAGGCTATGCTACTCTGCGTTTGATCTCTTTAGGTGACATCGAAAGCATCTAGATCTTTAACGGTGTCTACGTTCAAGAGGTTTAAGCGATGTTGTCGTTTGCGTGGACTATGTTTGGTTGGGCGGAGACGTAGAGAAGTAGAGTGGGAATTATTGCAGCGGCTAGGACGACACCGACGGGATAACGGCAACAATGCGTATGCGTGAAGCAAACAGATCAGTGCAATGCGGCTTGGATATCAGAGTCCTGCGCCTCAAGCTAATAAGCTTTATGGGATCGTTAGTGTGCTAACGGGAGTCAGGACGTGTGTTGGGGAATTTACAAACACATGGGAATCGCTGGATGTTGTGGGTTGTGGGAGAGATGTGTTGGCGTTCACCCTTTGCAGCTACTATTGTGATTTTGTATGTTGTGAGGTGTATGGGGGGACGAGCGGTCGATGCGTCTGCGTTTTGAGTGTTTTTCACCCGATGCTGGAAATGTGTTTTCCATTGGCTGGTGGCATTCGAACTGTTGCTTGCATTCCTTCTTGAATGCGCTGTATTGTAGAGGATAGCATTCACGGGTTTGTTGTTTGATTAGGAGGTTCTGTGGTGGCAAAGAAAAGTTGGAATTGCTTAGTGCATAACGCCTGTGGGTCCGTGGGGCAGCTTGTAGGTTCCGCGCCTGCGTGGTGGCCATTCCAGCGAGGCGGATTGGCGGTTTCGTTTAGGTGGAAGTAGAAAAGGTCTTCGCCCAGCGGTCCTGTGTTTTCCCCTTGTGGTTGCGAAACCCATTCACTTCAAGAAGAGTGTGATGCGAGGGTGAAGTGGTTTGGGGAAATGAGGGTGATCTCCCGTTGGTAGTGCTATGGGCTTTGTACGTTAGCTTTGTCGAAGCTGCTTCCCTCTGGAAGGAATGCAGCCTTGATGGTCGCCCGATTTGATCCGGGGCCTGTATGCAGGAAGTACGCGAGTCTATGTTACTCTGCACTTTTATCACTTTAGGTGGCATCGAAAGCATCTAGTTCTTTAACGGTGTCTAGGGGCAAGAGGTGTGAGCACTGGAGTCGTTTGCGTAGAGAGTATGTTTGGCTGGACGAAGACGTGGCGAAGTAGAGTGGGAATTAGTGCAGCGGCTAGGAGGACACCGACGGGATAACGGCTACACTGGATATGCGTGAAGTCAACAGATCAGGGCAATATGCCTTGGATATGCGAGTCCTGCTCACACGGTTAGTAAGCGTTATGGGAGCGTTAAGGTGCTGACGGGAGCAGGAAGCGTAGTGGGGTATTTACAAACATACGAGAAGCTCTGGATGTTGTGGGTGTGGGAGAGATGTGTAGCCGTTCACCCCCAGCAGCTACTATTGTGTTTTTGTATGTTGTGAGGTGTATGGGGGGACGAGCGGTCGATGCGTCGACGTTTTGAGTGTTTTGCACCCGATGCTGGAAATGTGTTTTCCTTTGGCTGGTGGCATTCGAACTGTTGCTTGCATTCCTTCTTGAATGCGCTATATTGTATAGGATGGGCATTCACGGGTTTGTTGTTTGATTAGGAGGTTCTGTGGTGGCAAAGAAAAGTTGGAATTGCCTAGCTCAGGGCGCCTGTGGGTCAGATGGTAGGTTCTATGGTTGCGGGAGGGCATTGCAGCAAAGGGCGGATTGGCGGTTTCGTTTAGGTGGAAGTAGGAAAGGTCTTCACCCAGCTGTCTTCTGTTTGCCCCTTGTGGTTGCGAAACCCATTTACGTCAAAAGGAGGGTGGTGCGAGGGTGAAATCGTTTGGGCAAATGGGGGTTATGGCAGATTGATAGTGGTTTGGGGTTTATGCGTTAGCTTTGTTGAAGGTGCTTCTTTTTGGACGGAATGCAGCCTTGATGATTGCCCCTTTTTCATCGGTGACCTGCATGCAGAAAGTACGCGAGGCTATGTTAGTCTGCAGTCTGCACGTTTATCTCTTTAGGTGGCATCGAAAGCATCTAGTTCTTTAACGGTGTCTAGGGGCAAGAGGTGTGAGCACTGGAGTCGTTTGCGTAGAGAGTGTGTTTGGTTGGACGAAGACGTGGCGAAGTAGAGTGGGAATTAGTGCAGCGGCTAGGACACGGAGGTGCTAACGGCAACACTGAATATGCGTGAAGTCAACAGATCAGTGCAATATGCGTTGGATATGGGTGTCCTGCTCATAAGCCTAATAAGCTTTATGGGAGCGTTAAGGTGCCGCCGGGAGCAGGACGTGTGTTGGGGAATTTACAAACACACGCGAAGAGGTGGATGTTGTGGGTTATGGGAGGGATGTGTTGGCGTTCATCCCTAGGGGCCACTACTACTGTGTCTTTTGTATGTTGTGACGTGTGTGGGGGGATGAATGGCCGATGCGTCGACGTTTTGAGTGTTTCCCACCCGATGCTGGAAATATATTTTCCTTCGGCTGGTGGCATTCGAACTGTTGCTAGCATTCCTTCTTGAATGCGCTATATTGTATAGGATGGGCATTCACGGGTTTGTTGTTTGATTAGGAGGTTCTGTGGTGGCAAAGAAAAGTTGGAATTGCTTAGCTCAGAACACCTGTGGGTCCGTGGGTCAGCTGGTAGGTTCTTCGGTTGCGTGTGGTTTATTGCAGGAAGATGGATTGGCAATTTCGTTTAGGGGGAAGTAGAGAAGGTCTTCACACAGCTGTTGTGTATTTGCCCTTTGTGGCTGCGAAACCCGTTCACTTCAAGGGGGCGTGGTGCGAGGGTGAAATCGTTTGGGCAAATGGGGGTCATTGCACATTGAAAGTGGTTTGGGGTTTATGCTTTAGCTTTGTTGAACCTGCTCCTCTTTGGAAGGAATGCAGGTTTAATGATCGCCCGTCTGGATCCTTGGCCTATATGCAGAAAGTACGCGAGGCTATGTTACTCTGCACTTTTATTGCTTTAGGTGGCATCGAAAGCATCTAGTTCTTTAAAGGTGTCTAGGGACAAGAGGGTTAAGCGCCGGAGTCGTTTGCGTAGAGAGTATGTAGGGTTGGACGGAGACATGCTGAAGTAGAGAGGGAAGTAGTGCAGCGGCTAGGAGGACACCGAGGTGCTAACGGCAACAATGCGTATGCATGAAGCGAACAGATCAGTGCAGTACGCCTTGGATATCGGATTCTTGCTCCTAAAGCTAATAAGCTCTATTGCAGCGTTAATGTGCTAACGGGAGTCAGGAAGTGTGTTGGGGAATTTACAAACACATGGGAATCGCTGGATGTTGTGGGTTGTGGGAGAGATGTGTTGGCGTTCACCCTTTGCAGCTACTATTGTGTTTTTGTATGTTGTGAGGTGTATGGGGGGAGGAGCGGTCGATGCGTCAACGTTTTGAGTGTTTCTCACCCGATGCTGGAAATGTGTTTTCCATTGGCTGGTGGCATTCGAACTGTTGCTTGCATTCCTTCTTGAATGCGCTGTATTGTAGAGGATAGCATTCACGGGTTTGTTGTTTGATTAGGAGGTTCTGTGGTGGCAAAGAAAAGTTGGAATTGCTTAGTGCATAACGCCTGTGGGTCCGTGGGGCAGCTTGTAGGTTCCGCGCCTGCGTGGTGGCCATTCCAGCGAGGCGGATTGGCGGTTTCGTTTAGGTGGAAGTAGAAAAGGTCTTCGCCCAGCGGTCCTGTGTTTTCCCCTTGTGGTTGCGAAACCCATTCACTTCAAGAAGAGTGTGATGCGAGGGTGAAGTGGTTTGGGGAAATGAGGGTGATCTCCCGTTGGTAGTGCTATGGGCTTTGTACGTTAGCTTTGTCGAAGCTGCTTCCCTCTGGAAGGAATGCAGCCTTGATGGTCGCCCGATTTGATCCGGGGCCTGTATGCAGGAAGTACGCGAGTCTATGTTACTCTGCACTTTTATCACTTTAGGTGGCATCGAAAGCATCTAGTTCTTTAACGGTGTCTAGGGGCAAGAGGTGTGAGCACTGGAGTCGTTTGCGTAGAGAGTATGTTTGGCTGGACGAAGACGTGGCGAAGTAGAGTGGGAATTAGTGCAGCGGCTAGGAGGACACCGACGGGATAACGGCTACACTGGATATGCGTGAAGTCAACAGATCAGGGCAATATGCCTTGGATATGGGAGTTCTGCTCATAAGCCTAATAAGCTTTATGGGAGCGTTAAGGTGCTGACGGGAGCAGGCAGTGTGTAGGGGTATTTGCAAACACACGCGAAGAGGTGGATGTTGTGGGCTGTGGGAGAGATGTGTAGCCGTTCTCCCCCAGCAGCTACTATTGTGTTTTTGTATGTTGTGAGGTGTATGGGGGGATGAATGGCCGATGCGTCGACGTTTTGAGTGTTTTGCACCCGATGCTGGAAATGTCTTTTGCTTCGGCTGGGGGCATTCGAACTGTTACTAGCATTCCTTCTTGAATGCGCTATATTGTATAGGATGGGCATTCACGGGTTTGTTGTTTGATTAGGAGGTTCTGTGGTGGCAAAGAAAAGTTGGAATTGCTTAGCTCAGAACGCTTGTGGGTCAGATGGTAGGTTCTATGGTTGCGTGTGGTTTATTGCAGGAAGATGGATTAGCGGTTTGGTTTAGGTTGAAGTAGAAAAAATTTTCACGCAGCGGTCTTGTGTTTGCCCCTTGTGGTTGCGAAGCCCATTCGCGTCAAGAGGCGTGTGTTGCGAGGGTGAAATCATTTGGGAAAATGGGGTCATTGCACACTGAAAGTGGTTTGGGGTTTATGCGTTAGCTTTGTTGAAGCTGTTTCTTTTTGGACGGAATGCAGCTTTGATGATCGCCCGTTTTGATCCCGTTTTGATCCGAGGCCTGTGTGCAGGAAGTACGCGAGGATATGTTACTCTGCACGTTTATCAATTTAGGTGGGCATCGAAAGCATCTAGTTTTTTAAAGGTGCCTAGGGACAAGAGGTATGAGCGCTGGAGTCATTTGCGTACAGTATGTTTGGTTGGACGAAGACGTGGCGAAGTAGAGTGGCAATCATTGCAGCGACTAGGAGGACACGGAGGGGCTAGCGGGAACACTGGATATGCGTGAAGTCAACAGATGAGTGCAATATGCCTTGGATATCAGAGTCCTGCTCATAAGCCTAATAAGCCTTATGGGAGCGTTAAGGTGCTGACGGGAGCAGGAAGTGTGTTGGGGTATTTACAAACACACGCCAATCCCTTGATGTTGTGGGTTATGGGAGAGATGTGTTGGCGTTCACCCTTAGCAGCTACTATTGTGTTTTTGTATGTTGTGAGGTGCATGGGGGGATGAATGCCCGATGAGTCGACGTTTTCAGTGTTTTCACCCGATGCTAGAAGTCGCATTTCCTTTGTTTGGTGGCATTCGAACTGTTACTTGCATCCCTTCTTGAATGCGCTATATTGTATAGGATGGGCATTCACGGGTTTGTTGTTTGATTAGGAGGTTCTGTGGTGGCAAAGAAAAGTTGGAATTGCTGAGCTCAGAACGCCTGTGGGTCAGCTTGTATGTCCTGCGCCTGCGTGTTGGGCATTCCAGCAAGGGCGGATTGGCGATTTCGTTTAGGTGGAAGTAGGAAAGGTCTTCACACAGCGGTTGTGTGTTTGCCCCCTTGGAGGCGAAACCCATTCACTTCAAGAGGTGCGTGATGCGAGGATGAAGTGGTTTCGGGAAATGAGGGTTATCTCCCGTTGATAGTGGTTAGCGGTTTGTGCGTTAACTTTGTTGAAGCTGCTGCTTTTTGGAAGGAATGCAGTCTTGATGATCGTTGGTTATGATCCTTGGCCTATATGCAGACAGTACGCGCGGCTATGTTACTCTGCACTTTTATCACCTTAGGTGGCATCGAAAGTATCTAGTTCTTTAAAGGTGTCTAGGGGCAAGTGGTTTGAGCACTGGAGTCGTCTGCGTAGAGTGTATGTTTGTTTGAACGAAGACGTGGCGAAGTAAAGTGGTAATTAGTGCAGCGGCTAGGAGGACACGGAGGGGCTAACTGCAACAATGGCTGAAGCCAACAGATCAGTGCAATATTTCTTGGATACTGGAGTCATGCTCATAAGGTTTATATGCTTTATTGGAGCGTTGAGGTGCTGCCGGGAGCAGGACGTGTGTTGGGGTATTTACAAACACATGCGAATCGCTGGATGTTGTGGGTTGTGGGAGAGATGTGTTGGCGTTCACCTCCAGCAGCTACTATTGTGTTTTTTATGTTGTAATGCGTATAGGGGGATGCACGGTCGATGCGTCGACGTTTTGAGTGTTTCTCATCCGATGCTGGAAATGTGTTTTCCATTGGCTGGTGGCATTCGAACTGTTACTTGCATTCCTTCTTGAATGCGCTATATTGTATAGGATGGGCATTCACGGGTTTGTTGTTTGATTAGGAGGTTCTGTGGTGGTAAATAAAGGTTGGAATTGCTTAGCGCAGGACGCCTGTGGGTCAGCTTGTATGTCCTGCGCCTGCGTGTTGGGCATTCCAGCAAGGGCGGATTGGCGATTTCGTTTAGGTGGAAGTAGAAAAGGTCTTCACACAGCGGTTGTGTGTTTGCCCCTTGTGTTCGCTAAAACCCATTCGGTTGACGAGGAGTATTGCTGAAAGGTGAAATCGTCCGAGCAAGTGGGGGTTATTGTACAATGATAGTGGTTTGGGGCTTATGCGTTAGCTTTGTTGAAGGTGCTTCTCTTGGGAAGGATTGCAGCCTTGATGATCGCCCGTTTTGATCCTTGGGCCGTATGCAGAAAGTGTGTTAGCACATTTGCCAGTGTTCGCACTGTCTAGTGTTTCCGACACTGTATGATAATAGTGCAGTTTGCGTATAGAATGCGAGAAGTCAGCTCTTGAAATTGTTTGGCATCCCATAACATGGTGTGCTCATCTGTTGTCCTACCCAGTAAATCGCATTAATCGAGCTTTAATGCCAGCTAAAGTAAGCACGTTGCACCCATTGTAGAGGCTTGTAAACGTGCTTTGACAAAGCTAATCGAACTGATTGGAAGCTAGAAGCTAGTACCAAATACGGATGCATGACGGTTGATCGGGACTCCCGTCTGTATGATTGTGGCACACCAGGCGACTTCTACCTCGCGACGTTGACGGTGTTGATTAGCATATTATTCATATGATAAGCTTATGCGCTTTGGCAGGTGTACCTGCGGCGAAACGACTGCCTTGTACACAACCTGATTCGCAGGTGTGTGGAGTGGGATTACCTCCCGCATTTGTTTGCAGGCAGTCCATTTGACAGTCGTTCGACATTACAGTAGCACGGTTCTAGAAATGACCTCTCGGGAGGAGTTGCAAGATACTCAAGGCGTGACGAGCTCTGATGTGACTATTTATTTGTACGGCTCAAGTTATTTGTTAGCGCCGATTCAACTCTTGGCAACCTTGATGCTGTGCAACAGCATTGTTCGGGTGTGTTTCTGAGCCGACGAATTGAACGGATTCATGATACTTGCACGAATGTATACTTGTGCAGACTGACAAGATTGGGCAGTAAGGGGTGGTTACACTGTCTGCAAATAACGGCGTTTTTGTGCCTCTAGCAAGTAGGTAGCGACCTCCACTTTGCATTGCACAGTAACGACTTCTGTGTGTTTTCGTAGGTTCAGGTGAAGATAATAGACTGTTATGGCTCTTTGCAGCTAGTGTCATGCAGAGACGGGGGCGGTTATTGAAAATGCGCATTGTTTGACCCGGGCTCTATCGGGTGCTGTTCTCAGCTGTTGCTGCTGGGTAGACGATTGCGTTTCCGTCCACGTCACAGCATCTGCATATGCAGAACATTGGGCTGCAGTCATCGCAAGATGGATGTAATGCTTTTCTGCTCATTGTGCAGTTGGTTAGTCCCTTGACTATATGAGAGTGTGGCGTAACTAGAGTTTGTAATTTGTGCGGCGCCTTCACCTGCGGCACTGGAAGTTGACCGGGCATATTGCAAATATCGAGGCCTGTTCAGGAATTGCTTCCTGCCGTTTGAAAACGGGGTCAGCATGTGGAAGGATCGCATGGTTGTAGTAGATCGCGTCTGTCTAGCATTCGGTTTCTGTGGGCGTAGAAGGTATGTTTGGTTGTACAGGGACGTGCGGAAGTAGAGTGGGAATTAGTGCAGCAGCTAGGAGGACACTCAGCGAGTAACAACAACAATGTGTATGCGTGAAGCTAGTGTGAAGTAGATCAGTGCAATATAGCTTGGATATCGGAGTCCTGCTCCTCAAGCTAATAAGGTTCATGAGAGCGTTAAGGTGCTGCCGAGAGCAGGAAGTGTGTTGGGGTATTTACAAACACACGCGAAGCAGTGGGTGTTGTAGTTTGTGGGAGAGACGTGTAGGTGTTCACCCCTAGCAGCTACTACTGTGTTTGTGTATGTTGTGAGGTGTATGGGGGGATGAACGGTCGATGCGTCGACGTTTTGAGTTTTTCCCACGCGGTGCTGGAAATGTGTTTTCCTTTGGCTGGTGGCATTCGAACTGTTACTTGCATTCCTTCCTGAATGCGCTATGGTGTACAGGAGGGGCGTTCAGTGGTTTGTTTTTAATCACGAGGTTCTGTGGTGGTATCGAGGCCATCTACTTCTTTTAAGGTGTCTACGTGCAAGAGGGTTCAGCGCTGAAGTTTTTGGAGATACATAGTATGATGATTTGCGTGCATGATAGGGTTGTGGTATATGGGTTTCGGCCAAATTCTGCTATGGTTTCTGTCACCGGGATCGAGGTCCTTTAGTGGCTTACCGGGGCCAACTTGTATAGTCGTGACATAGCGACGGGCGTCATTTGGGGACATCTTCGGTACTTACGGTGTTTGGCGTTCGTTCCAATTCCCCAGGGGTTTTGTCGCTAGCCTCATTCTTTGCTTGACGTCAATACCACTTAGAGGGACCTGGAAGTGTCTCTGCACAATCTGCCAACGGTCGCGCAGGTATCACTTCATTTTGATGAGGTGTAAAGCACCACCGAACGTTGCTGAGACTTGTGCTTCGACATGCGCTCTTTGAACGTGGACAGTCCTTGTTGAAGGCGTATTTCGTGAGGCTCTTGAATCGGAACGCACTTGCAAGGTCTAGCCCTCCGGCTTGGATTTGCTGAAGCCATCCACTAGGCTGAGAGGTTTCCCCTCTAGTTAGCTGGCATTGGATGCCCGCATAGCGTTGGAATTCTTAAGGGGAATGCTGAGGAGATTACCATGAGGGTTCTGCGGATCTCGCCTGTAGATCGCTGTGCTGCTGGCTGCTTTAAGTGCAGCTGTTTTTGGCAGATCCTGGTTACGTACCCCGCTGTACTCGCGTGAGCGCTTTCCATACTCTGGAATGGCGGTGAACATGCCCCCCGTGTACATTGATCGAGGCAAGCGTGTCCCCGTATGAAATTTGGGAAAATACACCAGCGTGTGGGGCTGGCACCCTCACACATTACCAGCATGCTTAAAAGTTCTTGGGGGTAGTGTTTTGACACGTCTGTGTTTGGCCGTTTAGTGAAAGCGAGGCAGGCCAGTCTCGGCGGTATCAGCAACTGCAACGCATTCATGATTCTTGGGAGGTATCTACGGAGGCGGGTCTTTTGTGTGTGGATTCTATGTGCATTTTGGCCTGCTGTACGCATGAGTGTGTTTCGTGGCATCGTCCTTCAACGAGTGAGTGCTCCAATATCTGCATCAATTAGAGTTTTAGCTAAAGCAAGGGCAGTAGCATGTTCCACTATGGTTTTCTCTTACTTGCCTGTATACCTTGCCACAGTCTTACGGTCGAGTGTGTAACCAACTAGTAAGGTAATGTAGCAGTTGATACGTTTCGAACTGCTTTGTATATGCTCGTGAGCGTCCTGCTGCAGCGGGAAAGGGGAAGCGACTAGCTGACAGGAGGTTGAGCGTGCGTTTGTTTGCTGTTACTGCAAGACCGCGGTAGAGAAAGATAACCTTGTTAAGCAGACTGTTGCCTCGTGTGCGTCGGCTGCATTCAGAGGAACGCTGCCAATTCACCAGCGTCATTGCAGGCATATGCATTACTTAATCGGCTTGGTTTTCACGAATATCGGCGGCGGGTGCGCACCACATAAGGTAGCCTTTGCCGTTGTCGGTGATTTTCTTTGATCCGGTGGAGGCTGTTCACATATAGCTGAAACTAAAGCTGATGCCGAGTGCGTGCTGTTGTGCCGCTGCGACGAAAACGTTATTTGCAGGCCGCCCTCTGACGTGTACCGGGCACGATCGACAAACAGGTCCGAACACGGGCAGGGAGTGTAAGCGTTGCATAGGGTGTTCTCGGTGAGCACGCTCACCGTCATCAGCCCACTCGGAAAAGGGGTTTGTTAGCTATTTGGAGCAAGCTGTCCTCCTGACGATTTGTGCATGGCTACGTGTGGAGCTACCAATCTTTCCTTGCCAGAAGTCTGAGCATTTGATCCCGGTTTCTCTTTCACTCCTGTTGTATTTGTAATTGCTTATTGCCGGATATGGTAGGCGTCTATATGCGTGATTCCAGATTGTCTCATTATCGAGATATAAGATATTAGCTGGCACTGTTATGCATGTATCCTGTCTGTCTGGTATTTTAGGTAGCATGCGGGGTCCTTTTTTGGTGGGGCAATATTTGTGAAGGGAGTTGGATTGGCACACTGAACTGCGTGGTCCCCTACTCAGGTTGTGCGCTGCAAGATTTCTGGCTTGGGTCGTCCTTGCTGAGTCGGCAAGGGGCATGTTTAGACGTAGTTGTTTGTGGGATGTGGCTAACGGTTGTCGCGTATTGTTGGCGGCCGATTGATGCTCTTACAAAACTTTGCTGTTGTAGTATATGCGAAGCATATCATTGATGACGGCTTGAATTGCAAATAGAAAGCCATGCATCTTCAGCTGATGCGTAGCAGCGTTATTCGCGTTTTTAATTGACGTTGGTGATGCAGGGGAAGCAGCTATGAATGCTTTTGTAGGCTGTACGTGTACGTCGGGTCAAACAACATATTTGTGCCGTTCAGTCTTCGAATGTCTAGAGATTCAAGCAGGCGTTGTATGGCAGACTCGAATTCAGCCTGTCGTCTCCAATCCGATGGTTTGCGTTTGTTTGATCTCTATTGGCGGCTTAAGACAGGGCGATTTGGGTAAACTAGGCAAGCCAAATATGGACACGAGTTGCAAGGTTGGCCGTCGACTAGCTGTCGACCAGTTTTTTTGTAGAGGTTGGCGTGCTGGAGTTCACGTTGAATTGGACGTTTTGCGTTTGTTGGAAGGGAGCACGGGTGAATTCAGTTGGTGTAGAGCAATCATCGAAGGTGAATGTACAACACGAAGTTACGGGGTTTCGTGCTGTGTCGACTGCACCAGTATGCCATTGTGGTTAGCCATGGGCGTGGCAAGGGGACGTTGTCGTGTGCGGCATATATGCGTGCACCTGTACCCCTATCTTTCTGATGACGAGCCTTTTGAGTTTGCTATTGCTCCTTCTTCGGTTCGTAGTAAGGTTGCAAGGCTAGAGGTCTGTCTGGCGTCGTGTTTTTAGGGGGTTACCTGAGTTGCGAAGTTAGCGTATTTGCCAGTGTTACTTTGCAGTGTTTCTGACACTGTAGTATAGTCCTACCCTTTGCGGTATAGAATTCGCCTATGCAGTTCATCAAGCTGCTTTTCACCCCATAACATGATTTGTTCATCTGGTGTCCTAATCAGTAAATCGCGCTAATCCAGCATTAATGCCTACTGAGACAAGCAAGTTGCACGCATTATAAAGGCATCTAAGCGTATGTTGAGAATTCTCATCAAACCGATTAACAGCAGACAGCGAATACTGAAGCGTAACTGTGGTTCTGGACTCCCGTCTCTGCGATTGTGGTCCCAGGAGGTTCCTACCCGGCGGCTTTGACGGTTTTTGTTAGCAACGCATCCATATGAGGAATGTGGGCGCATACACCTACAACTGTGGAACAAGCAACATCAGTATGCTATATTTTATTCCATTACCTCTGTAATGGACGTTTTCCTGGTGGGTACAAATTTCCCCTGCACTTCGCTGCTTCAACGATTAAGTTTCAGCAATATCTCGGCAAATCTGAGCAAAACATCTCTACCCTAGTGCACATATGAAACCGTGTCCGCCACAGCCGATATTTGCATATCCTCCCCTTTTCGGCAGAACCACTTGATCCTCGTGTTCTGGCGCAGTCATCCCATTAAACTTTCGGGGTCTTTCGCAGTTAAAAGCAGGCCCAGCAAGCCCTCCACATCTCCCTTTCTTGCGCCCGCTAACCACTTTTGAAGGGCGCTTTTAAGAAAATCAGTTGCTTGCGGGCTTGCACATCTCTAAAAGGTATCCTACAGCTAATGCCGTTGAACGGATGGTGTCTTGCGGATCCCATCGTCCAGAGGTGGCGAGGCTGTGAGGCTCTTTACTTATTTCACTTCCCCTTTGTGGCTTAGTCCTTCAATTCAGATCCGAACACCCCCTCAAGTTTGTCCGCATTCCTGCGCCCACTCTTCCCGTAGGGTAGATGCTGTTGCCTTACCCCAAGGATATTATCTCCACAAATGCTTGGTTGCATGTATGTAGTGAAGGATCTAATAAGCTCTCCTGCCCAGATTATCCTACGCTACAGTTACATGGGTCGCATTGGCCTCTCTGTATTGCTACAGTTAAGTCGCGAGGCCTGAAAAGAAGGGATCTATTATATCAATTCAAGAAATGTGCGATTTCGACGGAACGCAAGTTCCAAAATCTCCTGCACGCTATTGCCACGGATTGCTCCACAACCCCCGAAAGAACCTAGGTACACTCCAATTTAGCAGCATAACATGCTTGAGAAGTAGCTTGTCTATCTTGCGGACCAGCAGAAGGCGCTAAACCCTAGTGGTAACGGGCAGAACATGATGGAGCAGCAGCAGCCCTAAACCCTAAGCCCCTAAACACTAACTCCTAACCCTAAACCCTATACCTAAACTCTGTACCTTATGTCAAAAGAAAAAACACCACCAGCCTATGTCCTAAATTCTAAAATCTTAGGTATAATGCATTAGGGTTTTGGGTGTAGGCTTTAAGACTCTAGGCTAAAACCTTAACCCTTAAATCTAAAGAGTAGAGTCTCAGGTATAATGCCCCATGCCAGAGCCCCTAGACCCAAAATCTAAACCCTAGAAGCTCCACGGTAAATCCTAACCACTAAATCCTCTAAACCCAATGCTAACGTTATACTCTGTAGTGTAAATTCACACAGCGTGAGGCTTTAAACCTCATGAGAGTATTGTAAACAATCATCCCTTCGCCCTATATACTAAACCCTCAGAGCCTGCACTCTCTGTGGGCCACCTATAGCACGGCAGATGTATAAGGCGGAAACATTTACAAAGTGTTTTCCTTGCTGTTAAAAATATACCCTGCTGGACGGAATACAGATACTGCGTCTGCGCAAATGCGTCAAAGTACCAATCCGTTTGTCGCATAGCGAGTGGGGGCGCTGACTGTCAATGCTACCTAGGCCAAACAATAACTGAAGGCATTGTAGATGTGTTACGAAAATTATATATGGATGATCGGTTCATGTTCTCCCTGCGGTCTCCAACTTCCCCCGGGTTAGTGTTGAGCGGGAATCTAGTCACGATACTTAAGCTGTCGGTTCTCCCACACCCACTGGCTTCTTCATTGGTTCGAAGGAATTCTGAGCGCAATGGCGCAAAACAACGGAACTGGTGTGGATAGCTGGCAGCATGAGTTTGATCGCAACTTCCTCGAGCTGGAAAGGAAACCTGACACAGTCAAGCCTCAAAGCTAAATACTCCCGGACCCTATTAGAATTGTTAAGCATAATCGTCGCTTTCAGAATGCAGCCTGTAAGCTAATAAGAGCAATACCAAACGCGGTCCTTACCCTAACTCTGTTTCCTTCCGCAACCTGTCCTGCTCTCTTAAGAATTTAAGGAGCGTCGGCGCCACTAGATATACAAAAAAGAAAACTCCCGCTATTACAGATGCAGATATGTTAATTCTCGTCCGTGGAGACAGAGGAAAGGAACTTCCTTCAGTGTTTCTTGACTCAACGGCGGACTCATTGAGCGCAACTGTCGACTGGCCAACAGGAGCCGCTGCTCCCGTTCCAAAGAAAAAACAGAAGCACAAAAGGCAAAACCCCGCAGTTACAAGACTCATTTTTGCAACGGTTATGCGCGCATGAGGGAGAACATGGCAGCAGCCTGTTCTTGCTCAAACCGGTACAGCCTTCTGGGCATCTAGCAGCACAACTCAACGTCGCGAAGGACTTATGGCTCCTCGGCTTAGATTTGACTAATTTTTGAAGAATAGAGATGCAAAATATACAGAAGGAAGCAAACAAATGTTGACTACATCCTATGGCCGTTCCCACTACCGCTGATCGGCTGCTTGCTGAACAGAGATTGCCGTGGGGCTGGTTGGCCCTGTAGGTAGTGAGGTCTGGGGACCACACATCCTGCGAATTCGGCATTTTGAAACTGCCAAAGTTTCTGGGATTATTACGCTAATAACTGGAGATGGCATGCGTGAGCTGTGTTGTAGGCTGCCGGACCGGCAGTTGCCTATTTGCAATGTTTTTGTTGCGCGGAGTTATGTAGCTGCACTGAGCCTGTGGATGAAGACACTAGGTAGAAGGGTCGCTGAGTTCCCTCGCAGTTCGTGAGGGCCCCTCTGTAAGGAGTACACAGCTGGGGGGAGATGTTGGCGCCCTCCACTTGGTTCGACTTTTCCGCCGGGTGTATCTACACTGCACAGAAACAGAAAAAGAACAAGTCTTGGCGAGATGGGTTCTGCACGTGCTGCTTTGAGAGGGGTTGGATTGTCTTGAAGCTATTTCCTGAAGGCGCCAGCACTACAAGCGAGCCCCTCGAACTCTGGCGCCTTCCTCCGAATACCCCGGCGGCAGTAGCGGAGTGAGTTTGTTGGGAGATCCAGTCTCTCACGTTGCTGCCTCGTAGTTCGTACGGGTTTCTTTTTCAGGAGCCAAACATCAGCTGCTAGTAGGGGATATAAGCATTGTTGGGAAGGCAGGATGGGGTGTGTAGGTGCCACTTTCTCTGCACCGGTTCTTCATTCTTCGAAACACCTCGATGTTTATGCTTTTATTGTGTATCCACTGCTGCAAATTGCAGAAAATTTGAAGCGTCAATACCGAAAACACATTACCTTTCCTGACATATATATGTAGAACGGTGGACTGCGCACCACGTTTGTGTCTGGCCTCTGGACAGCATGGGAGGTTGGAATGTATGCATTGTTGCCCTCTCAGGCTGGAAATTGAACTCCAGGTTCATCTGGTTCAATTATTAGGTAATCCGCAGCCACTACGGGGACAGCGGCAGCCCCAGCAACAGCAGCAGCCTCAGCCAGGAGCGGTACAGGAGAAGGCGACCAGCTCCCAGTCTACCAGCTCTCTCTCTTCATCGAATTCACACTGCGCTGCTTCAGGAGCAGCTGGCGGGAGAGTTCTTCCAAAGCGGCGCCTGGCAGGGGGATTGCCTCGTCCTAATGGCATGTCGCTACAAGGTTTCCGAAGGCCGGCACCTGCTCCTCCGGATGCAACGGGATTCGGGGTTTCAGGGCTTGATGTGTCGGAATGGAAAGATAGGGAGTCTGCTCATACCAATAGCCGCCCGTCTACTGGCACATTTGTAGGATTTGTACCTCCCTTACGCCGAGCTGCAGAGGAGGTGCCGAGTACCTTCGAGCCTCTTCCTCTCGAGAAAGCTTGGGCAGTTAACGGAGCCAAGACACTGCTCTCCTCGATTTGCCTATGCTGCGGACGTTTAGAAGGCTGTTGCAGCTGCTGCCATGACGATCCCAACTTCGAAGCCAGCAGCACTATAGCGGGTTTTTTTCGCCAGTTGTTTGCTGGGGTTCAGACGGAGGTGCTCCTACCGTGCGAACAGCAAAACAGACAGGCAGACGACTTGCCACCAGTTTTGGGGGAAAGCTGCAGCCCTTCTGATCAAGATAACAGCGTAGATGGGATAAATACCCCAGCAGAACCCGAAAATGCTGATGATTTCTCCCTTACGGCTACTGCGGCGCCGCCCCAGTGCGACATCCAGCCTCTACAGGCAACGTCGAAAGCTCCCTTCCAGTATGAGGCTTCTCGAGAGATTCCTGCCGATCCAATCAAGTCAGCTCAAGGCGAGAAGACTCGCGTGCACCCGTCATGCTTTGGCGCTCCGTCTTCATCAGCAGGCTGCTGCGCCGGAGCCGCTGCTCTCTCAGTAGGCAATAACTCAGCCCCTCCTCGCATTATCCAGCCCAGAAGTAGATTCTTTGCACTTGCGGGGGGATGCACGAATCCAGCTTCTAGCGGTCTCCAAGCGGCTCCTTATCGTAGCGGCCAAAGCAGTGGAAGCACTTCAACGAGCAAAGCCAGTGCCCCAGGCCCAACAGCGACGAGCTGCAGAACCTTTAACAAACCTGCGGCGACGGCAGGATATACTGAAGCAGCCACCAGGCCGAACTACACAGGCCAACCGACTGTGAAACCTCAGCCAAAACAATCGCTACAAACGGAGCAACGTGAATTGTGGCAACAAAAAACATCGTTGCAGCAAGTTGCGTCCGAGGCAGGGGTAGCACCAGTTGGGGACCTGCAGCGTCAAGCCCCTCCCCTGCTGCTTGCTGAAGGACTGCCTGAAGGGCATCTCGAAAACCTGGTAGACTATGTCCCTGTTACATTCTGCACGGCGCCGACGGAGACGCCGCCATTCAACGTAAGAAGGGAATGTGTTTAGATAGTGGCCTCGTCGCCGTGGTAGTTTGCAGCCTCTACAATGTCACGCTTAGGTGCCATGTAAAGCGCCATACGCAGATGGGTGCAGGGTGGATAGGCCTTGGGATCAGGATTTGTTTGCATGTACATAGGGGGCGTACGCAGCTGCTCGGCACTTGTTCCTGTCTACGGCCCCTGAAGAGAAGGGCTTGACAGCAAATCGATTGGCGCTGCGTTATTTCAACAGCATCCTCGTCTCTCTGCAAACTGCACTGACAGAGACAGCACAAAATGTTTGCTGGAGCAATGGCTGTGGGCCTTTCTGCATCGACCTGCCCGCACACTGGCACCAACGTCTCTCGGCATTAGTTTGAAGAAATTTGTTTTTATTTCCCGCATAGGAAGTTGCCAATCAGTGTCGAATGCCATTTAGACCATGTAGTGTATTTTAGGCAGACACAATTCACAATACCTGCAGACAGAGCTTGTACAATGCATTTGGTTCGTTGCTGCTGCCACAGGCTCCCCAGGAAAGAGTGAGGCCCGTTTCTTTGTAGAAGCCGCATGCATCCGTCTTGATGGGAAGCATCATTATGGATTTCAGCAGAG
Source organism: Eimeria sp. OTU-X (assembly GCA_904066255.1). NCBI lineage: Eukaryota > Apicomplexa > Conoidasida > Eucoccidiorida > Eimeriidae > Eimeria > Eimeria sp. OTU-X. Next base: position 13,445 of record CAJFCX010000109.1, on the reverse strand, counting down.
AGTTGCTGAGGTATGTGCCACGACGGACTATGGGGAAGTTTGATAAACACTCTTGCGGATGGTCTATCCAGTAGATAGCAGATGGGGGCAGCATAGGAATATAATATTGCACGAAGTGCTCCTGCTAGTTCGTGCATGAAAGGAGCATAGCACAAAACACACCGTGTGCACACACACCATCGGGCTGGTCGGTTTCTGATAGAGGAATGTTGAAAACAGCGCCGTTAAGAACAACCGTGTGGACGACGAGAGGCATCGCCACCTGTGCACTGAAAGCAACATGTGTATGGGGGAGTCATAAGATTTGTTGAACAGCGCTCCCGTCTGCATTCTTATCGGGTCTCCTAATTCATCAGCAGACGAAGCACCCGATATGTGTCGATATCTGTGTATGGGTGCATTGCGTTTCAGGCGCACCGGCAGCGAAAGGCACAACAGCAGCAAATGCGGCGATACCAAAAGCTGCGCCAGCTGAAGAGGAGGCGCATCGAATGCGGGAAGACTGGCAGCTCTGCAAGCGAAGCTGATGAACAGGAGGAAACATCCGAAGACAGTGAATGCGAGGCGGGTGCCCCGACGCAACCAGGGCTCCTCCTCGACCTCTCAAAAGCCAATATCGTGTCAGGCCCCCCCATGAGTGTGCTGGAGGGAAATCCTGGAGCCAAGAGGTCTAGCTTTCCCTTTGAAAAAGCGGTGTCAATGAAAGAACAGCTTGGGCGCAATGATATATGGGCATTTTCTCTTGACGGTAAAGCAGCTGGCCTGTCGCAGTTTGATAAGTACCTTTCTGGGGTGTTATGTGTTTTCTGACCTATGGAGTGTGAAACAGCTGCAACGATCTGAATACACTGCTGGGTGCTGCAGCAGAAAGTGTCTTCTGCACACGTCAAACCTGGCTGGTTTTGGCTCGCTACACGCGCTGCGGTCCATTGGCTGTTGCCGTTGCTTTCGTTTTCAGGGCGCTTTGAAGATTGGTCCAAGATCGTTTTGGCCCGAAGCATGTGGCGTGGGGCGAGCCCTCACACGAGCTGCATAAAGGTTTCAGTGTTGGGTCCCTGGCCGGTGGCTCTAAACACTCCAAGAGTACCTTTGATTCGTTTTGAAGGCAATGGCCAATTCACGCAGGCCTCTTTACCAGCTCCGCCGCCGCTGCTTCTTCAAATTCGCCAGCTGCTGCAGGGAAGATGCCGTGCTATTGGCGGGGTTATAGCCGTTTGGGTCGGAAGACTTCACGATGAGCTTGCCTCAATTGAGGCGTGTCATCGGCTTCTAAAGGTGCGTATTTCAGTCGAAAGGCAGCTGTCCACATAAAATTGTGATTACAGCACATGGAACAGACGACCCGACATCTTGGCCAGACCGTTTTCGTTCCCATTGCCTTAAAAATGTTTCTTTACTAAAGAAAAAGCATCGCTTGATGACTTGACACGAAACTACACTCAAACATGTATTGTGCGAACCGTGTAGGCTGAGATGGCTCTAAAAGTGTTAACAGTGGAAGTAGAACTAAACGTGAAATGCTTGGACGCTGCTTCAATGGAGCTTGGGAAGGCGTGCGCTGCCCGTGTCCTTGGGCTTGGCGATCACGAAGGGAGAGACAAAGCAGCTTTTGACGCAGATTCGACGATCAGCCAACAAATAATGATGGTGAATGCCATTTTCGACTAGGTTGCTCCTGAATACCCCTCCTCGAGAAGATTCATCCGCGCCCACTTGTCTTCCCTATACAACTTTAGAAAAGAATAAGGGCAAATGACGCTTCTGGTTGGTTTGTGCAGGATGTAAGCAGCGCAGACGCGGAGGCCGTAGTGTGTCATTGCTCCAATGGTGGAGGCAGCTGGATGCTAAACGAAGATCAGCAACGGGTTCTTATTGCTATTTCGAGGTGGTTTGGCTACTCCGACGAGCGTCGCCCATTTGAACCGCGGGGAGAAGCTCAGCTTCATGAGGAACAACATGAGGACTTAGAGAGATATGAAAAGAAGGGTCGACCGGACAGCAATTCTCAAGACATGCAACAAGGTGGAGTGCCTATCTTTTCGCAGGATAACGAGCACTCATCTCTCCGGTCGGCAAGTCAAGTTGACTCGTCTGCTATACAGGCAAGAGGTGAAGATGGTCGTAGTTCCATTTCCATGTTCGCCTTCGCGGCGTCACAGGGATGCATCACGTGCCCCTCAGCAGGGGCGTTGCCGGATGATGACGGCATTGCTGATCTCTCTCTTGATACCGAAGACTTGGATGATATTCATCAGCAAAAAGCAAGTGGTGTAGAGGCGATTGTTGCTAGCGCAAGCTGCTGCGGGCCTACAACGGACTCTAGTACCTTTCTGCCGAGCTGTCTCAGCGAGGACGCGAAAGACGGTCTTAATGACCAGAAGCACAGCACGCCCGAGAACTCGGGCAGTGCCCCCAACTCCGGAGGGGTTCCTCATGAAATCGAAACACACGGCAACACTCAGAACCTGACCAGTGGTCCTTCGGAGGTTCAGAAATTCCGCCAAACTCGTTCCAAGCGGGCATGTGCAACAGGCACATGCCAGCCCTCGGCTGCCTCTGTCGCCTGTGCATCATCACTGAATTCGACAGCAGCTAGCATGCCGACCTCCTCGCCACCCGTGTTTCTTGTCCAGGGTGTCTTCGGCGCAGGCAAGACAACTTTGCTCGCAGCCACACTGGCAACCCTCTGCAGGTATGGGCGGCAGCACACTCATGCATTCTTCTTGTTCAACAGGGTTAGGGGCTTGAACGTCCGTGTGTGCCTTGCAGCAATCCACAGTTTTGCTTCTTTTTGTATTCATGTGCTTCTTAGGCTCCTGGATCTAGCGAAGAGCCGCAGCCACGTACTGTTGGTGTGTGCAACCAATGCAGCTGTTGATGGCGTATTGCTGCGGTTGCTGCGGCAGTATGATTGTAACGACTTTGCCCGCATTGGCCGCCTCGCCGAGATGCAGCCTGAGCTGCTGCCGCACGCTATTTCCAGCAGCGCTGCGCGAAACTCAGCCGTGCATGAGTTCAAGTCTGTTTTGACCCGTCTGCTAGCTGCACCGGATGCCCGCCCGGCCCTAGCAAGCATGGCAAAAGAACTCCTTAGAAGCATCGACAGTGGTGCTTTCCCTCCATCAATGCAGGTATCTCACAGGTAGCAGGCAGCATACATAAACTGCTCGCTCTGAGTAGGCGCTTTTGTAAACCCATGGCTTCTGGTTTTAGACGCTCTCTGTCTGGCCCTACATCTGCTTGCAGGTGTAGCTGAAGGTCTTTAAGTGAGTTTTGGCTGCTGGTTCTGTGCCTGGGTCTGTGCTGCAGCAATGGAAGCGCCGCCGCATCTGGGCGACAACCTGCAGCTCCTTTGTAAGCAGTGATATGTTCTCTGCTGCTTCAGGCGGTGTAGCTGCAGGAACAGTTTTTCCATTTCTGTTGATGGACGAGGCGTCGCAAGTTGCGGAGCCATTGGCAGCAGCTGTGTTGACGCGGGCTAATCCACTGCGGTGCATCTTTCTGGGTGACACACGCCAACTGCCTCCGACAACACGTCTTCGAGGCCCCGTAGCGGGGACAGCCTCCTCTCTCTTCTCCCGTCTTCTCCACCATGCAGCGCCACCGCCCGCGGCTTCTGAAGGCCAGAGAGCCTCAGTGCATCCTGTTGAAATGCGGGCAAACCCGTCTTGCCAGAGCAGTCTGTTACCTCGATCGAATGCTCTTTTCAGTGTGTTTCAAATGCGGCTCCAATACCGCTGCCACCCAGACTTGGGTAGTTTAGCTGCGGAGTTGTTTTATGGGCGTTTCGTGGTTCACGGGGTGACTGCAGCTTCTCGGCAGCCGTTGCTGCCAGAATGGAAGGGCGCGCTGTGTTTGGCAGTTGTTCGTGGGAGTCGAGAAACAAAAGCTGGTCGGTCGCTCGTAAATGTGCAAGAAGCAGTGGCGGTTGCGCGTCTGGTGCAGCATGCTTTGCATGGCAACCATGCCACGAGCGTACAAAGCGCAGGACAAACGGGAGGTGGATTTCAAGCTGTGAGGCCCAGGGCGGAGGACTTGGGTGTGATCTGCTTCTATCGGGCACAGGCAGAGGAGGTCAAGAGACAACTTCTCCGACTCTTGCCGAAGGCAGTGGTAGATTCGGTTCAGGTTTCCACCGTTGATGCCTTCCAGGGGTCAGAGAAAGAAGTCATATTCCTCTCTCTCGTGCGTTCGAATGCACATTTGTACGGCTCAGCTGCAGGACAGCAGCAAATAATGCGTGGAGCCACCCCCGACTTCCTCACGTGTCCTCACAGAGTTTGCGTTGCCTTGACGCGCGCCAGAAGGCAGCTCGTTATTGTTGCTGCCGACACATTTCTCAAGCAGCAAGGTGGCCTTTGGTCACATGTTTGCCGTCGAGCCACTCAACTTCACATTTAGGCCTTTTTGTTTGTCACCCACTCTATATGACTAATTGTGTCATTTCTAACCACGTCGTTACCACCGGCAACAGCATTCTTGCATCTATACGAAAACAGAGAAGATGACTGGCTATCTCGGTTCTTCGGTTAACGCTTTATGGCCTTATATTCAGATGGCTGATTAGTAAGCTCTACGGCTTTCACGTGTTTGCAGAAATGTAATGTTCGTTGATTACTACCGTCTATGCATTGTTTGCCTTAGGGCAATCGCTCTGTTGCGTATTTTCTTTGAGGCAACAAGGAACGTTGCAACAGCACAATTAAAGGTGCGGATGATTCTACTGAGTCCTCCGGCCGCAGCCGTTGCTGTTCAGGTCCAGGTGCCATGACGTGAAGGCACTCCACGGCACCCGAGCTCAAACAATTCATAAAAAGCAGTGAAGCGCACGGCTATGAGGCCTCAGATTACCGCCAATCGTCCGAGACAGCCCATCTGCGTGATGATGGGCAATGGCCTTCGTTGGGCGCTTCCCCAACTGCGCTGCTAAGGTCAGGGGCATTTGCCTCCATGGAGGTTCTGCATTGGATATTGGATGATCTTTGTCTGCTTTCCGCTACCCCCGCTTCAGTTTGCTTTGCTGTTTGCAGATGTGCCTCTCTGTCTTGAGGCGTTTCTACAGCACGCTCCTTCTCCCGGGTATCACGAATAAAACATAGACTCATATGAGTTATCAACCCAACTGCATATCCGGGGATTCGCTGGCCTCGTAGAAACACCCGGAGGGCCCCCAATCCACATGCAAATACTTAAGGGGCCCTTTTGTTCTGGCTGGTGCAGATATAGCAGCTGCAGCAGAATCATCTCCTGTTGCCGTCCCACCTGCTGATGCAAGTGGAATTTCTGCAGCAGGATGAACAGCAGCAGCTGCTGCTGCAGGCGCTGCTGCGGTCGCTGAGCAACGGCGACGCCTCGCTGTGAGAAGATATCCTTGTATCTTGAATAAGTAATAGAACTATTATTTCACGAGGTACACATACATGCAATAAAACATAATAATCCAATTTAGATATAATACAAATAAAGAAAACAAATAATGACATGCATGTGTACACATACATAAAGAATAGGTATGCGGCAGCACAGCTCCTATCAGAGCGCGTAATTGCATACCAAACGCTGTCTGAGCCAGTTTCCTTTTCTTCCAACAAAATCCATTTCATCAGATCTTCAGGTGTTTCTGCCCTTCCAATTTCTTGCATTCGGGCCCAAATATGGGGCCCCCCAGATAAAGGGCCCACTGCCGATATACAAGGGCCCCAGATATGGGGCCCTAAGGAGAGGAGGAACCCTCGATGACCGTCGTCATAAACGGGGTTCCCAGAAGGAAGGTGTTAGTTAACAAGAGGCAGACACTCCAATGAGAGCAGAGAACTCGCTGCCGGTTGCTGGGCCCTTCCGCTCTTGAAACTTGCATGCATGACCAAATAAAGGGTCTTCATTTGTGGCCCCCCCCCATTGAACGAACCCTTAGAATAGGGTATCCTTAGACGAGGCTCCTCTAGAGGAGTGGCCCTTGTTAAGGGGATCCACCCGTTGAGAGGCCCCATAATAAAAGGGCCCCCCATTGGGGCCCCCTTGGGGATTTATTCTTTGGCGACGATGAAGTTTTTGACACGATCGCAGCCTCTGTCTAAGGCGGGGAGGCCTGTGGCACAGCAGCAACAGCAGCAGGCATTTGAGGCATGCTTGCAGATTCTTGTCTGTCTCCTCCCTCGGTCGTCGTTCTGCCCACGAATTTCTTGTTAATGTTCTGCAAAGCCCAAATACACAAATGGAGGGCCGCCAGGAGAAGAGAAAGAAAACAAAGAGGAAACATTGACAAAGAAGACAGGCAAATATGGCTAAATAAAAAAAGAGACAACAAAAACAAAATATAAGAATATTGGCACATATAGGAGGCCTACCCTTATCCGTGTTAAGCTGATCCTTCAGGGTCGCATTAAATGACAGTTGGTTCTGCAAAGAGAGAGAGGGAGGGAAAGAGGAGACAGCCGACACAGACAGGTCTAGAGGGAGGGGGAGAGGTAGAGGGGTAAAGGAGTCTCTGTCCTATTGACTGCTCTATTCTTTTTGTACTCCCTTTCTTCCTCTGTTTATATCCTTGTTGTCTACATCTTAATTGCCTTCTCTTACTTGATCATTAGAAGGAAGGGAAATAAGACAAACGGCCTCATCTCCCTGTCCAACGACGAACAGTCCGGGGACGGACGCCACCAATTGCCTTATCTACAGAACAGCAGCCCCACCGCATGCACGGTCAGCTATACATACAGCTAAATAAGCAACTACTTAACATACAACACATTGACTGATACAAGAAGCATACAGCGATAGGAGGAGACAACAAGCAGGAGACGAAGAAGAAATAGACATGAAGCCATGAACAGAAAGGATTATTGTCCATCATAAAAGAATAAATAAAAGAAAATTAAATAAAAAGAATAAAGAAAAAAGAATTAAAAAAAAATAAACGTACATCTGTGCATCCTGCATGCGCCATTGGTGTCTCCAAGTCACAGCCGTAAAGTTTTCTCCATTCCTCGGCGATCTCCGACAGACGCACGCCTTGGACACCCTGCATAACAACACCAATAAATATATTAGGGTTTAGGGTTTAGGGTTTACGGTGTCTAGGGTTTATGGTTATAATAGATAACTGAGAGAGAGAATAAAAAAAACCAAAGTGTCTTGCCGCTGTTGCTGCTGCTGCTGTTGTTGCTGCTGCTACTGCTGTTGCTGCTGCTGCGTACATTCTCAGATAGCATTTGGGCGTCTTGCATTGCCTTCCAGCGGCCCTGCTCCTGCAGCTCCTGTAGATCGTCCTGTTGCTGCTGGTGCTGCAGCTGTTGTTGTTGTTGCTGCTGCAGCTGCTGCGAAGGATCGTTGCTCATCCGTTGCAACAAATGCTTGGCGTGCTGCTGCTGACAGAGCCTGGCAACCAACACGTATACCAGCCTGCAACAGCAGCAGCAACGGCAGCAACAGCAGCGCGAGACCTATTACTACACGAATATACACCAACCAATTCTTCTCCCCATCAGGGCCCCCAAATGATAGTAAGAGGCAGCGGACCGTTGCAGCATGGCTAGCTAGCTAGCTAGCTGTATCGCTAACTAACTAGCTAGCTGGTTATAGAGGGCTAACCTATGCACATTTGACCTTAGGGCGGCTGTAGTTGCTGCTACATCCGCTGCTGCTCTTGTTGCAGTTGCTGCTGCTTGTGCTGTCGAGTCCGCTATAGGTGCTTGCAAGGTGCCGGCAGCAGGGGGTGCTGCAGTGTCCCTTGTGCGGCTGCTGCTGGGTGTCGGCCTGCTTAGGGTGGACAGTAAGCGCTGCAGCAGCTGCAGCAATTGTTGTCCTTGTGCTTGTTGTTGCTGTTGTTGCTGTTGCTGTTGCTGTTGCTGTTGCTGCTGTTGATGCTGGTGCGGCATCTCGAGCTGCGGCGTAGAGCTTTGCGGGGCGCTGACTTGCTGCTGCTGCCGTTGCAGCTGTCTATGTTGCTGCTGCTGCATCTGCTGCAACTGCTGCAGCAACAGCAGCAGCAAGTTCCTCTGGTTCTGCTGCTCAGAAGTTATTTGGCGGCTGTTTCCAGTAAGATTTGCAGCCACAGTAGAAACCTGCGGAAGCTTAACAGAAACATGAGCTGAGTGCGGAGCTGTTGCTGGTGCTACCCCGTCTGCTGCTGCAGCAGAGCACCCGCAGCAGCATGCATACTACTGGAAAGCAGCAGCAGCAGACCCCGGATACTAGGAATAGCGTTACAGTATAGCTGTTCTTCCCTTAGGGGCTCACCGTTTCGTTTGTTCGCACAGCGGCAGCAGTAGTAGTAGTAGTAGTAGTAGTTGTTGTTGTTGTTGTAGGTGCTGGCGTAGTAGGTGGAACAGGACCAGCAGCAGGAGCAGCAGCAGCAGCAGCAGGAGCAGCAGCAGTAGAAGCCGATATCCCCACAGTAAGTGGAGCAGCAGCAGGAGTAAGAGGTACCAAGTTTGTATGCTCAAAATGCTGTCTTGTAGCAACTCTTATCTCCTTTCCACTATCAAAGAGCAGCAGCTGTGGCTCGGCTTTAATTAATTCTTCTATAGATAGACAATTTATTTCCTCCATGCGCTGAGATAGGGATTCGCCTGATGGTGCAGCAGCAGCAACAGCAACACACGACAGCTGCTGCTTCTGCTGCTGCTGCTGCTGCTGGTGATTCAACTGCTGTTGGCAATGGTAATGATACAGGGGACAAACTTGAAGCAGCAGGAGGAGCAGCAGCACGAGCATCAGGAGTACGAGCAGCAGCAGCAACAGCAGGAGCTTGTCGATAGCAGAGGAGTCTCACCGTATATGTGTCTCCATTCTCTCTTTAGTGCAGCCACAGGCAGCCCTGCGGTGAGGAGACGATAGCGTCGCCGTGCTGCAGCAACAGCAGGAGAACGCAGCAGCTGCTGCAGATACCGGCGAACAGCAGTTGCAGCAGCAGCAGCTGCTGCTGCAGCAGGTGCAGCAGGGAGTGGGGAGGAAAGGCCCGAAGGACAGGCCGAACGCGGCAGAGAATGGCCCCCGGCCCCCATATCTGCATTCTCCTGCTGCAGCTGTTGCTGCTGCAACTGCTGCTGTTGCTGCTGCAGCTGCTGCTGTTGCTGTTGTTGCTGCTGTAGAAGAAGCTGGAGCTGGCTATCGAGCTGCAGCAGAAGCAGCAGCTGCTGCTTTAATTGAGCTGCGTCCTCCTCTACAGCATCTCCTTGCTGCTGCTGCTGCTGCTTGCTGCATAACATCTCGCTCAGATCTTCGTTCTTCATCCACTGCAGCCGCTGCTGTTTGCATGCAGCCCGTACAATATTCACCAATCGCTTCCTTAGGTGCAGCACGGCCTCTTGCTGCTGCTGGGCGGCCATGATGCGCTGCTGCTGCTGCTGTTGTTGCTGCTGCTGTTGCAGAGTTACCCCAGCGTTGGAGAATAAGGGCCTTTGAGCAGCAAGCAACTCCGCCAGTAGACCATCAGCAAGCGCCTTCTGCTGCTGCTGCTGTTGCTGCTGTTGCTGCTGCTGCTGCAGAATCGACATTTCCCCTCTGGCAGCGCATATGCGACCGCTTTCTGTTGCTGTAAAGCAACAAACGCACACACATAACAGCAGCAGCAGCAGCAACAGAAGCACGACAATATTTAAAGAATGCTATCTATAAGATATAAGGATACAGTGATTAAATGATTTCTTTGTTTTCCTTCGCTATTTCCTCAATTAGTTTTCTTTTCTTCTTCCTGTTGCTGACGTTTTCCGCTGCTTCTGCTGTTGCTGCTGTTGCTGCTGTTGCTGGTGCTGCAGTTGCAACTATAGTGTCTTCGTCTGCTCTTCTGGCAACGCCTCTGCTTACCTTCCGCGCCTAGAGCTTCACGTGTTTGCTGCTGCTGTCTCTGTTGCTGCTTGTGCTGCTGTTGCTGCTGCTGCTGCCTCTCGCCCGCGCCTAATAGTTGCAGCAGTTGCTGCAGACGTTCGTCTCCGGCCGCACTGCCTGCCGCATCCCGAAGTACGCTTTGCTGCGTTTGCGGCTGCAGTCGCTGCAGCAACTGTAGCAGCGACTGCTGTTGCTGTTGCTGCTGTTGCTGGTGCTGCTGTTGCTGTTGCTGAGAACTAATCTGCGGGGCTTGTCTGCTGAGGGCGGAGTTCAATTTTTGCAGGACTCCAGCGGAGGGCGCACCTTGCTGTTCTGCGACTGTTGGTGCTGCTGCCTGCTGCTGCTGTTGCTGCTGCTGCTGCTGTTCCAGCAGGCGCAACAGAGCCTCTGCGGAGGACTTAGTTACCTGCGAGTTATTGACAGAATAGCCACCGCGGGGGCAACTCCAAAGGCCGCCAAGCCACGGCCCTTGCTGCTGCTGTTGATGCTGCTGCTGCCGATGCTGCTGCTGCTTATGTTGCTGCTGTGCACCCACAGCAGCTTCGATAAGAGAAGCAGCTGCTGCTGCTGCAGCAGGAGGACCGCCAAGGCGATGCATATCGAGAACATTTGTTCCGGATAGCAGAGGTGCGGTGGCTACTGTTGGTGCTGTTGGTGCTGCTGCGGCTGCACCGGTTGTTGCTGCGCCTACTGCTGCTGTATAGATAGGCGCAGATAACAAAGCAGAGCTGCTGCATGCATGCTGCGCTGCTGCTGGTGTCGGTTGCCTCCTAAGGGAGTTCGGTATATACTGCGGCCCCTCCGGCACAGATACACCCTCAGCTAGATTTAGCTGCAGCAAACACAAAAATAGCAGGAGCAGCAGCAGCAGCAGCAAACTATTGTTGTTTTCTGCTGCAACATCTCCAGTGCTCTATTTATGTTCATAATGCTGCAGCAAAATTTAACGCTACAACAGCCCAACTCCCTTCCCCCTATATCTCGTGCTTCTGCTGCAGCTGCTGCTGCTGTTCCTGTTGCTGCTGCTGTTAACTAACAAGAAGAGTGCCATTTTTTCTTTGTAGTACAACTTGAGGGAGGGTCTCAAGGAATCCAAAAAGATCGGCCGCATCGGCAGCAATTTGAAATCGGCGCAAATCGGCTAACGCGCTATATTTCTCCTGCATGCAAATATACATATATATAACTACTGCTGCTGCTGCTGCTGCTGTTGCTGCTGTTGCTGCTGTTGCTTCTATTGGTGACCTTGATTGTGGTGTTATTGCTGCTCGGGTTGCTGAGGATCCTGCTGCTGCTGCTGCTGCTGCAGAGTTTACCTGCCATAGTTTGGGGAGTGCAGCAAATGGAACACCTTCGAATTGTACGACGTTGGAGGCACCTGCTGCACCCTCTTGTATAGGTTGCTGCTGTTGCTGCTGTTGCTGTTGCTGTTGCTGCTGTTGTTGCTGCTGCTGCTGTTGAACCGCTGCGTCTGCAATGAGGGCGAAGAGGAGGTTGCTGAAGAGATGGGCTTCAAACGATAGGAGAGGACGAACGTAATAAATGAAGGGGCCAGAGACTTGCTCCTGTTGGTGGTGGTGGTGCTGCTGCTGCTGCAGTTGCTGCTGTTGCTGCTGCTCCTCCGGCTCGTGCAAATCAACAGATGTTTGAGTGCTGACATTGTGTGTCTTCTGCTCCTCTTCGCGTTCGCGTGGCTTCAGCTTCTCCTCCTTTTGCTGCTGTTGCTGCTTCTCTTGCTGCAGTTCCTGCTGCTGTTGCTGCTGTTGTTGCTGGGCTCCTTCGTCTTTTTCTTGCAGCTTGTGCTGCTGCTTCTCCTTGTCTTCCTTCGTCTCCTGCTGCTGTTTCTGTTGCTCTTCTTCCTTCTTCTCTTGCTCTTTGTCTTGCTCTTGCTGCTGCTCCTCCTCCTCCACCAGAGTGCTGTTGCTGCTGATCCTGCTGCTGCTGCTGCTGCTGCTCCATCGCAGCTCAACGGCTGGCCAGCTGCTGCGCACGAGAGCAGCAAGATCGTCGAACCCGAGTGCTCGAGGGTTTAAGAGGGAATTATAGCAGCAAAGATGCCGCTGCAGCAGCATAGACAGTGGCAGACCTTCATCGCCAGCAGCAGCAGCAAGCGATACGATCCGCTGGCGTGCTTCACTGCAGCACAGCAGCAGCAGCAACAGCAGCAGCAGCAGCAATACAGCAACACGAAATCCCCAGCACCAACTCAGCATACTACGTACTACCAACCCAAACAGCAGCAGCACCGTAAACATAAATACCAGCAGCAACACAAGCAGCAGCAACAGCAGCAGCAGCAGCAAGAATGTGGCTGACTGTAGTGCCTGGAGGTCTGGGCAAGGATTAACTCGAAGACGATTGAAGTTGGTTGGACTCTTCTGTGTAGTAAAACCAGATAAGGAGCTGCATATACACCCCAAACCCTAAACCCTAAACCCTAAACCCTAAACCCTTAAGATTAGTAAACCCTAGTGTTTGGGCATACGCGTTAAGGGGATCGGAGGCCGCTTCCTCCGTGTAGCAGCTGCTGCTGCTCGTTGCTGTTCAAGGTTGCAGCAGCAACAGCAGCAGCAAAGCATCAACAGCACCAGGAGCAGTAGCAGTAGCAGCAGTAGCAGCAGCACACCTGTCGTGTCCCTCTGCAGGTGAAGCTTGGGTGGTGCAAACCGCAGAGAGCGACGCGCGGTCGTCGGCTGCTGCTGCAGCAGCTGCTGCTGCTGCTGCAGCAGCAGCAGCTGCAGCAGGCGAAATTGAAGGCGGCGATAGACTCTTAGGAAGCGAAGGGCGTGATGTTACCCTCAGGCCTATAGCAGCAGCAACAGCAGCAGCAGCAGCAGCAGCAATAGTTGCACGAGGGTGAGAGAGTGCAGCAGCAGCAGCAGCAGCAGATGCAGCAGCAATCCTTACTTGCGAGTCCTTTCGTACACTTCAACAGCTCAGTAGCAGCAGCAGCAGGATTGGCTGTATCCTCACGTTGTGCATTAAGTAGCTGCTGCGCTGCTGCTGCTGTTGCGCTGCTATTCCTGCTACTGTTGAATTCACCAGCAGAAGAGGCAGCAGCAACAGGTGCAGCGGCAGCAGCAACAACGGCAGCACGAATTGCTAATAGCTGCCTTATGCTGTATTGATATTCCTGAGGAATAAAAAGAATATAAGACATAATATACCCATGTATGCCTAACTGCAGCAGCAGCAGCAGCAGCAGTACGAACAGCAACAGCAGCAGTATATGTATATACGTATATACAAATATATATGCATATTTATACATCAAGAAAAGAAGGGGAAGGGCAGGCAAAGAGAGAAGAAAAAGAAAGGAAAAAAAGAAACCAATAAATAAATAAATAAATAAATAAATAGCAATAAAATAGGGAAAAGAAGAAGAAAGAAAAAAACAGCAAAGACATAAATTGTTGATTCTTCTTACTGTCTTTATTTCTTCATGTTGCTGCTGCTGCTGCTGCTGCTGCTGCTGCTGCTGCTGCTGCTTTGCTGCTGTTGCTGCTGCTGCTGCAGTTGCTGCTGCAGCTGCAGCTGCTGCAGTTGCTGCAGTAATTTATGATGATTTTGTGTATTTTGCATTGCTGCTCTTTTTTATTGTAAATGGCAAATCATTGAAT
>CAJFCX010000108.1:0-40026 GCA_904066255.1 Eimeria sp. OTU-X | reverse complement strand
ATATATATATATATAACTGCTTGATCCTTCATTCCCTCCTGACCCTCCCAGCTCTGCTGCACGGAAGAGGGGCATACTCCCCCTTCACCAGCACCTAGAGCAGGGCCAGAGATAGCCCCACCCGCCAATGTACTTCGCCTGCCTTACAGAAACTCACTTCCTACGCCAATGGCATCACTTACTGGTGCTGCAGCAATACGTATTCCTTTACCGTGCGTTCGCAGCAGTTTTTCCTTTCCCGTTTCCTCTATTGCGTCAGCAGATTGCACCTCATTTGGTTGCTGCTCTAATATATGCATTAGTTAGGATTCAGCGAGTTTAGGCTGGAGCATCGACAGCAGCAGATGGAACTAAGAATACCCACATGGAGGCGCAGTTTGGTCGAGCGCAGAAACTGGAGAAATAACTTCTGCTGTAACACCACGTCATCCTCCACTCTGACGTATATTTGAGGAATGACCTTATACATATAAGGCATGGGGATGTCTAAGTTTCTTCATGTGGACTTCAGTCGACGTAGCGGCTTGTGGACGGTTGGTCGGTGGCCATTGTTGAGGCTGGGGGAGACCTGCATCACGTGGCATCACTGCTTGTATTTACAGTTTGCCCCCAACCGTCTCCCCAACTTCAAGACTTTGATACAGCGGTGGGTCGCCGTCAGTGTGTACCTAAAGGATAGGGGGCACACCGTAACCGGAATGAGATTCCTCGACCGCACCGTGGCACGGCCGTAAGCTACAATTGTTAAAATGCGTTAGACAAAACTTCCCTAAAAGCATCTGACCTCAAGTCAAGTCCCAAGGACCCCTACACAGATAGTCTGAAGGACCTAGACACGGTGTGCAGACCTACCCAATGACCCTTTTGATGCGTGCGTGTACACAGTACGTAGTTCTTAAACACTCATAGGGCCCTTAGGGACAATGCGCATACAATGCTTTCCTCGGCTTATTCTTATAGGAACTGTGGGCATGTATATATTATAAACGATACTGTGACGTAATTGTGGGGCAGAGAATGTTATTTAAGGCAACTAACTGGATGTACCGGCACAGGACCGCCTGGTAATGCGAATTGGTTTGCGCTCGCTCCTACGTGCGGTCTCCTCCTACTAATACCAGTGCAAGAGCATATTGACTGCAAGAGTCCTTTTTATATTGATATACTAGTGCAGCCACAAACAAGGAAAGTGCACAAAGACTTCGAAAAACCCAAATGAGTAAACCACCGGAGCCTGCATCGAGTGGTATGTGTGGGTGCCTACACAATGTTCTGGCTAGCCAGGTACTGCCCCTTAGCCGAAGCCCTGCCTTTTCGACCTTCCAAATGATATTAAAAACAAGCTAATGTATATGACTAAACATATTTTACAATTAACGCACTTTACGTCGAAGCCGTTAGAGAATCGAGAGCTGCTACGATGGCGTGTCGGCTATGCCCATGTTGTTGGGATTGTCTGCACGGGAAAGCCAGTGTAATTTATTTCAGAAGCAATCCTCTTAATTTCAGATAGGGGAAAGGGCATACCAAAGATATTTAGGGAACCTGCTGGCTGCACATGGCAACGAAAACTTGGCGGCTAGCCGGCATTGCATCGCGCTGCAGGCCGCGTCCCGCGTTGTTGGAAGGAGAAGCCGACAGGCGGTTGCGTTTTCCGTTGCATTTCCGTTCAGGACTCCTCCCTTCTGCACCATTAACCTGTGAATTCAAAAACACCATAGAACCTTCTTTTAGTGATGATTTACACCTCATTATACCTTCTTCCGTTTGCCTGTCTCCGGTCAGTCGTCACTCCAGCAGGCTTAATCCACTCTTCCTGATCAGCCTAGGATTGGCCCTGGCTAGCGCGTTAACACGCCGACGCCTCTGTCAGTTTTACTATTCCTGCCTCCAATTCCCATCTTGTGTTTTCTTCTTCTCGGTCTGTTCTTCATCAGAAACAACTCTCCTGCCTTGCCAAGATCGTTCAACCACGGGGACCGACGACACTCGCAGCTCGTTGCAGTCAGCCCGGTGAGACCGCTGAAGAGGCGTTTCACTCCCTGTTTTTGTGCCGTATTTGGGTATGTTTATGAACCTGAAAAGAAGAGTTGAAGGTTGTAGCAGTGAAGAGGGGAGTCCTGACGCTCTTCCTTTCGTAACATAGTACTGGTATGAGATATCGGGTGCAGCGGGATCAGCAGGGAGAGAGGAAGTCCCTACGAAATTCCCCATACTAATAACATTTGACACCTTCCACTCCAACACTTGGTTTTTGCTTCAAAAGTTTTCCAAGCTGCTCAAGTATTACCATGCTGATGTTGACAGACGTGTTTGTGCATGACTATGCGTTTGCTCAGTGTTGAAAGGGCTCCTCCCTTATTCCATTATTTCCAAAGATCAGGAAAATGGGTCAATCCCTAACTACCCAGGAAAAGCACAATATCAAGCGTGAAATCTACACGCTGTATCCCGGCCTCGAGCAGCAGCTTGAAATGGCATTTAGCTGCCATGACGTGGAGGGGGCCCTCGCTCTCCCCTATGCCACCCTCGAGCCCGTCATTAGGCATTTGCTAATGCAGTACGGGTTAATAGAATATGTTACTCGATTCAGCAAGGAATCAGGTAATTCAGAATAAAACAAGCATATCCCCACTACGCATGCAGGGTAGTAAGATATCCTGGAAACCGTGTAGCGCATTCCACTGTAATTTATCTGCACAAACTTGGCCGCATTATAAGCATGTGGACAAAATAAGTGTTAAGCTGTCTTTCATCTTGCAGGAGCCCTCGACCCTGCCCATGTGCGTCACGAGCTGGCGGAATTCGGAGTTGCCACCACACGACTCTTCGGTGATGCAAATCTTACCGTCGAGGATTTCAAGAGTCTTGCAGTTGTCTGGCTGAAGAAGATACTGGACACTCATGCAGGCATGCCGGCTTCTTGCGTACACTTATCATCCCTATTACTCCCTTGAATTCATTTTTTTTTTGTAACTTATATTTTCACTGCTCTTCTTAGTAACCCGAGGCTGCTGACAACTTGCTGCTAGCGTCCCCCCTATGTAAAGTGTGCAAAGGTGGCTTTGTATTGAGAGTATATTCATTCTGGTTTCGTTGGTGTTTAAATCCGCCTGTTTCAGACGATCAAGCAGAATGGATGGAAAAGCTGAGAGCTGACCAAGAAGAACAAAGCGCGAACTACGCGAAGGCGATGAAGGAATTCCAGGAGCAGTACGTCAAGCAACAAGCCGTATATCAGCAGGGGCTTGAGGAGCAACAGAAGCAAATACAGGACTGGAACAGGGTGAGGAAGGCAGCAAACGAAGATGCATGTGGTTACCATCGACCATGACCGCGTCGGCCCGGATGCATATGCAGGCGTTTCGCGGGCACATATTGTTCTTTGTGTGCACCTGAGCGTGGGCCAAGCCCAATTCACACAGCAAAGAGCACAGCCAAAAGGCTCCCAACCGAATCCTTGCCTGTCGTTTTTGCTGCAGCTCCTCGAGGACGCGCACAAGACCCAGCAGCAGATATATGATGAGGAGGTTAGGCGCATGAAGGAAATTCAGGAGAGGGAGGCACGGGCTTCCGAAATCGCTCGTCAGGAAGAATTAGAGCTGATACGCAAGTACCAGCAGAAGCTCGAGGAAATCGCGAAGGCCGAAGGAGGGAAATGCTTCGTCTACCCAGCAAGCAAAACGCCATATGGTGCCTGCGCCTCTGCTGGAGCCCAAGAGCCTTGCAGGAGAAAGAGGAGCCATGCCCGTAGGCAGCCGGCAAAAGGCTGTTGCTGACGAATTTAATTCCTAACAAAACATTATGCATTACTTCCGATTACTGTGAAGTCAGCAAATATCTAGAATACAATTATGTGTGCCCGGAAAAACAAGACACACTCATCAGTCAGCGGCAGTGGAGCAGCTAAAAGGAGGTCACCCGCGCTGTCCACCAAGCGAGCTAAGCATAAGCAGAAAGCACTACAAAGACGTTTAAAAAATCATAGAACTGATGTGGGGCCACAACTTATTCATGCAGGCAAGGCCCCCTGCTAACAGATTTTGTACAGCAGGTCCCGAGATATACAAATACGCAGCGTCATTACCACCGCACGCCCCCAGTGGACCTAGCAGAGGCATGGAAGAAACGGTTCTGCTTCGCCTCGTTAATCCTAGCATGAGGCTCGGCTTGGGCGGGCGAACCACATGGCGTGTCCAACAATTGATTTGTCGTGCGCTGCTTGCGGCATTTTGCGGCCGTAAGAGTATTTGACGGCTATGAACTTTATGATCTGCTTTAGTAAGACGTATACTGAATGAGACCCCTAGTGCAAGAGGCGGCGGGGGTGACAGGTACTGTGTTTAACTGTTTGACACGCATGATACAATGTAGTTAGCATTCCCTCAGGTGTTGTACTGCTCCAACAGTGAAAAGTAGGCAGAAAAGTTACGTAATTACGAGATATGCCCTCCCACTCCGGTTGCTGTGAGCAAACAGTAGCAGCTAGCTGTCATGTCTTGAAAACAGGCGTGCTCTGCAGCTTCCTTGCATGATGCTTATGATAATTAGACGAAATACAACAAAGAAGAATAAAAATGGGTTCTGCTGGAAGCGCCAACGAAAGAAACACAACGAGCTTGTTGTTGCACCTGTCCACCTCCAGTAGGGACGCTGTAACATTGTTGCGCCAGTCGGAACAGACCCCAGGAGTTCGGCGCTCTACTGCAAAACAAAGAGCAGGCTATGTTTAACTGAAATGTTTTTTATTGAAGGATGATTATGAATGTTGCTCTGTGACCTCTGGGGCACACTTGGTGGCCCACAGTTCCAGAGCCTCCCGTCTCCAGGTGGTCAGTCTACTGCGGTTCACTCGTTGGCGGTCTGCAAATGCACCTGGCTTTACTGCAATATCCATACCAAAGCGATCGTTAGTCATCATTCAGAGGTTGAATGAGGGAGAAAACGCACCAGTTGTACTGCAGCGCATAGGCCACTCCACTGTAGCGGCGTAACGAAGATTTAAACTTTCTACCGCTGTTAGCCCACTAATTCGAGTTTCAGTGATCATCACACCTACAACGATCCAATTGCAAACGGTAATTCGGATGGTGGCATGAGCTAATGAGATCAACAGTCCCGGCCCTATGGTGGAGAACTCTCCGGGGTATGGTGGTTTGCTGTGGTTTAAGGGTTAAAATAGATTGGACCGTGGAAGTTGGCAGACAGTAGAAAGATTTAGATTCAACCTCTATATAGAGAGTCGGATCTTGGCAATAGATTAGCAGCTACGCTCCCACAGTGATGTAGCTGAACGGCGAACGTGGGTGTAGTTTCAATACTTTACGATTGCGGCACTGATCTGGTCGTTAGTTATAATAAGCGGCCCAACAGTATTTTTACCTAGTCTGTGCACATAGTATTCTCCCCATGGCGTCTCCCACAGCTGGCGGTTTGTGTGGAGAGGCCGCTCGCGGAGAGGGAGTTTCCGATCAGTCGATCGGCGGAACAGCCATCCGTTTCCAAGAGCCTTTGGACCGCTCTCCTCCTAGTTCCGATTTCTCAGAAAGTAGCGGCACAGGGAACAGCGATGATGGTGAGCTGGAGTGTGATGTTGGCCCCTGTGAAGCGAGGGAGTCTGGACCCCCTGGGCAGCTTGCCCTAGAGCCTCCAAAGCAGCAGACCGTACCCAGCCTTGTTGCAGAAACATTACGACGCACAGCCCCCTATGGCTTAGTTCAGAGCCCTACATGGTCCTTACCATCCCTTACGGAGGAGGAGCCCAAAGGAGAGTACCAACGACGGCGCCGCCCAACGCCGATCCTGCATTCCCTCCTAAGTGGTCGTGAGCACAGAGCCAACGAGTCTGCAACCAGGAAGACGAGACGCACCCGTGCGAAGTCTCCTGCACCACTTCAGCACATGCCTACGTCAGAATCAGCGGTCCCCAAACACGTGAGCTTCCTGTACGACACGTACATGAACAACTCGCCTTCAGCAGCTGATCGCGGTACGAAGAAAAATACCAGCTCCGCTGGAGCGGTGGAAAAGCTTATGCCAATGCACACCGAAAATGAAGGTTCTGCAACACAGAACCAGGATTTGGATGAAAATGGCTACGCTGACTTGACAAAAGTGAGAACAGAGCGAGACGCTGTGGCGTTCTTCGCTCGACACGGGAGCACAACCAAAACTAAGTTTCTCTTCTGTAATAGGGCGCCCACAGACCCACTGGAGTTCGAACCCTACAAGCTTGTGGTTGTGCCACAAAATCAAGTTAACCCCGAGCATTTTACTATATCAGAAACAGCAGTCATGCATATTTGCCCGGGAAAACCGTCTGAGTGCTTTCGCCAAGATGAGTGGATGAGGCAAGCGTTCATTCACTCTCTCCTGCGGACCCTTTCGTTTTTCAAGACCTTTGTTGCCCGCAAAGTCTTGTGTCTGTGGAGTCATGAATCGAGAAAGCATGTATTCGAGGAGCGGAGGGTAATGCTGTGCAGAACACTGTTTATAGCAAAACCCATCTATTCCGAGCACCTTGTGCAAATCCACAAAGTCCTTGCCGGTGTCAGCGAGGTCAAATTAGTTGAGCTGCAGCCTGGACTATACGATATTTCGCAATTTACTGCGCAGCAGCACACTTTGCGCTCGGACCCGAAGATTGGAGCAAGCAAGGCGTTGGAGGTCAGCACTGGCCTCTCAAAGAGAGCAAATGGATGCAATGTGGCCCAAGGCTACAATGGCTGTTGCTGATGTTGATGCTGCTTGCGCTCCTTCTGCTGCTTGTTCTGTTTGTTGCGTTCTATACAAGAAAAATAGTAAGCATCGTGTTAGGATCTGCATTAGGCACTTGAAAAAAGATTTGGCAATTACATGCAGGTCAAACAAGGGGAAGCACGAGCTTTGCTCGTTGAGCTAATGCAAAAGCTTCAAGAGGCAACGCAGCTGCCGGAAGTTGACCCGATGCACGCCTGCTCCTCAAGTAAGGGCAAATCCATCTTTCAGGCAAAGCGAGAGGCAGTAGAACAACAGCGACTTATCCGGCAGGCGTACAAGAACCAGGCGCTTTTCGGGCAGTTCGTTCTTCTAGTAGATCTCATTTTCACCATGAGGCTAGCCAAGGTGTAGTTCCACGGCGAATTTAATCACACTGCCAGACAGTTGCAGCTAGGAAAGGTGCACGTACACAGAAGATCTGCAGCGTGTCTCTGGCTAGAGCCCCTGGGTACCTGTTACATATGGACACCCAAACTACGTTGGAACTTTGAAGGGAAGTGCGTGCATGCAAGGACGTGTGCGTGTTCTGGGTCCTTGTACAGGCCGTCACAAAGGCCGCAACCAAAATGTTGGAGCGCCTTGGGACGGAGGAAACTTGTGCGAAACTGTTTTCTGTCAATGTTTGCTTTGGGAGTACGAAAGTAGAACTCGATCCCGGCCGTCCAGCGTTTGTCTCCATGCACCGCGAGTGGTGGGAAGGTAGATCAACTTCCTGAAAAAAATGTCGTTGACTTCATGCGACATGACTGAGAAGCTTGCATACAGGAATTGCAGTCTCTGCAAATAATCATTGATCACGTACTTCCTTTCCTGGAAAATAAGTTAACAGCAAAATCCCACGGGCTTGAGGTTTTCGAGGGCATGAGAGAACGATGATACACTGTTAACATAGCCCATTGACCAGTTGGGATACTAATGTGAACCTATTTATCGGCGTTTAACGCAGGAATTGTTTCCACCGTTAGCAGCATCCTTCTACTTAGTCAATGCCGTCAATTTGAAGACTCCGTTATACAAGGTCCTCCGCTGAGCTTGGAATCATTGCTAACTCAGTCGAAGCACCTGCAGCTAATGAAGGTACTCAGAAAATCCCAGTGATATAAACGACTCTATTCCCTGCAAAAATTAGGTTGAAGCAATTGACTCTCCCACACAATCAGTAGCCTTCCAATGGGCGTGCAACAGCTCCGAAAGGCATGTGTCACCGCATCGGTGTGAAAATGACGAATAACAACTGGCTTATATGCACGGCATGCAGAAACGAATTGAGGAGAGGATCTTAAAGGACTTTGACCGTGCCCAGAAATATTCCGAGTCGTATTTTGGAATCTACAGGTCGACTCCGCCATCTCACTTGTTTTCATATTTACCTGAACCCGAGCGTGGACACAAAAGTCCTAATAAGAATAGAACCATTGATACCTTGAAGATAAGCTCTGAACTCAAATACTAGCCAAGCGAAGCATGCATACTGGGGCGGTTGCTGGGTGCCGCGCAGGCAGATATATGAGTATGGAGAGAACTGGGATGAAACTGCATTCGCTGACTCAGTCATTGGGCATGATGAATTGTCTACTGAGATGGAGCTTATTTCAGAGTTTGAAGAGAAGCTTGACAAGCTTAATCCAGTACACGTTGTTGGGCTGTTCTCAATAGAGGCACGCAGCCTCAAATCATCGCTACAGCCTATTACAGAGAAGGCGCTTACTTTCATGAAACGGCTTCTGTGGAAACTCATGAAAGAGCACGTGAGCACCCCACGACATCCCCTTACCTGAGGACAGTAGCGAAATTCGCCCTAATTCCATTGTCTTCTGAGAGCATAGCAAGCCTAAGTCGTTACTCAAAGGGACATTAGATGCTTTCGCCATGGTTGTCACTATTTTCTTCCACGCAGCCTCCATCCTCCACCGGTTTGCTTCTTATGATTGATTATGATGTTAGGTACGAAGTACTGCGAGTCGATTCGAATCCATAAACAAACGACTAGATGAACGGCCTACGAAACTGATCCCTTTTGCTTCTTTCGTGAGTAGTTGCAATGAGATCAAGGCACAAATTGAAGACCTTGACCGGGATAAGGTGCGTCGGTGCCTTTAAAAGCATGGATGGAGGATATAATATACAGTAATGGCTCGATATCTGCCAGCCTGCGCCGTTATTGGGCAGTATGCATTCTGCTAGATTTGTCTTCTGGAATTCACAGGCAGCTGCTGAAGAAATGTTTTCTTTGTTGAAGCAATATGGTGTTCGGTTGGCTGTTGAAGACACAATTCAACTTGAAAATATGCTGAAGAGTGCAAATGACTTTGAGACATTCAAGCTTCTGGATGCAGCGGAGCATATAAGGTATGGAAACAACAATTGAAGGGTTCATCAGTTAAAGTATATAATATCGGTGGAAAACATTGTTGAAAACGCCTCTTTTTCGTCTTCAGGAATAATCTGCAAACCATGAAGGTTGAGCTAAGGGCAAAGGCAGAAGAGGTTGAGAAGGAGATGCAGGGGCTTAACAAACTCGTCAAAGATGGTAAGAAGCTTTGCTATTAAGTCAACAAACCACTGTAGAGCCTGTCCGTCTGAAGTATATCAATTAACGTGAGTTGCCGCGGTCACCGTAGCATCCCTGCACTTGAGCCCTTACATGTTTCAGAGGAGTTTTCCAGGATAGAAGCGCTGGATAATGCGACGAAGTCGTACGAACAGTTGAAAGCATACGAACAGCGCATCAACTTCGCCTATGGCAAGGCCGAGACCCTGAGAGGTATGGCGGAGCTCCTTGTTCCAGAGGCTCCTGCTGTTATTTCCAAGGAAACAGAAGCGACGCTCCGACTTATTAAGCCCAAAGTGGAAATGTGGCACCAGATATGCTCGTGGCAGACCGATACAGCTAAGGTAAAATCCATCTTTGCTACATATTTTTTAGCTTGCGTGTCAAATCGCAATCCCGAGCAAATCGCAAACGTATGAAGCTAGGCGAAATCTAGTGAACAACTATATTTATGAGGCTGCCCTGTGCCTCTTTGTCATTTAAGTGGCTTGCCGCGCCTTTGGCGTCGCTGGATGCTGAGGAAATTGAAGTTGGGATAAAGAAGTACATGAAGGAAGCCTGCATAGCTCTGCAGAACTTTCCTGGAGACCCCGTTGCAACAGAATTTAAAAAGGAAGTTGAAAGCTGGCTGCTGCGTCTGCCGCTGATCATGGACTTGGGGAATCCCGCACTTAAGAGGCGGCACTGGGAAACTATTTTCGAGGAACTTGAGTGAGTCAAAGTAAATGATTCCAGCACCGAGAAATTGATGCTGGTTTTCCTGCACATTAGACTGCAGAAGCAATTTCACACTAATGGATTTAGATGGCTATGCGTAGGATCCCCGGCACGGAAGAGTCTACGTGCTTGAGACAACTGGAGGAAATGGACATCTTTTCAAAACGCGACTTCATTAACGAAATTTCTACTCTTGCCTCAGTGCAACTATCTCTCAGCCAAACGATGGACAAGATTACGGATGTCTGGGAAACACGAGAGCTATTAGTGAAGCCATTTGACGAAGATCCGAACGCCTTTATCCTAGGTATAACTACTTGTGGCGCGCAGTCTCCAAAGGGCACATATGTAAAGCGTTGCCTGGCCTAGTATTGACTTCCATATCGTCCGTTTAATTTCGCACTATTGTAGTTCTTGCGCTGGTGCAGGTGATATAAGCGAATTGCTCTCTATTGTAGAAGATCATCAAATATCTGTGCAACGCATGCTGCACAACCCGTATGTAGGGGTTCTTAAGGAGAAAGTGGAATTGTGGGCTGGAAAGCTCGATGTTGCTCAACAGGTCTTGGGTACGGAGTCACTGACCCTAATAGGAGCATCGAGTTCTGTTGCCTGATGCCGAAAATGAATAACTCTCTAGCGGGCGTAATTTTTGGCTTGAGGCAAGAAGAGCGTCATGCGCAGAGCTTTTGTGATGACGTTGTTGCAGAGGAACTGGCACAGCTTCAACGTCAATGGATCGGGCTACAGAGCATTTTTGGCAGTGTGGAGGCATTGGAACAGCTTCCGGATGATGCAGAGGCATTTGAACAGGTCGACGGATTTTGGAGAGCATATCTGAGGAGAATCCGAGGCGAACAGTCTAATGCTATAACAGTTGTGGAAGAGGAAGGCCTGTACGAACTTCTAGCGGATAAAAATGGAATATTGGCTGCGGTGCAGCGTAAGCTGGAGGTAAGTTCAAAACCCCAATAGGATGGCGTTTGATTATGATGGGGAAGGGTCACTGCGCGTGGTGGAGGATTTCAGTGTGAAGCCACTGGTCCCGTGAGTACTCTGCTCAGGACTACCTTGACCTGAAACGGATGGCCTTTCCCAGGTTTTATTTTCTATCTAGAGAGGAGCTGATTAAGATCGTATCTAAGGCTAAACAGCCCAACGCTCTGCAGCACAGCTTTCAAAAGTGCTTTGATGGAATCCGTGCTGTTGCTGTGGCATCAAATGGAACTACGATAGAAGGCCTCTACTCTGCAGACGGGAATAAACTAGAACTGGACTCGCCTGTTAGTGCTCTTACTCCAGTCGAACAATGGTTCACCGCACTCGAAGCCACCATGATAGCATCTTTGAAGCGTCGCCTAAAGGCCGCACTACAAAGTCGTGCTGGTGGAGAGCAGGAAGTGCAACAATGGTTGTATGAGCACCCTGCCCAGTGCATTTTAACGGCAGCAATGATTCACTGGTGCTCCAATACAGAACATGCTCTACAACTCATGGAATCGGAAGGATATTACGCAGCTTTGGAAACTCGTCTGCAAGAAACGAGCAGTGATATTCAGCAGTGAGACTTGTTTTAGTTTACCTTTTATTGCAATTATTCACGAGTGGCAGGCAGAGTGCCACAGCGAATTGTGCTGTATGGACGTGGTTAATACTGTTTTACTAGATGAGCAATCCGGGAAGGACTGTCTGCATACCTAACTACGTACTGTTGCTCTAATGAAGTATATGTGCAAAACGATCTGCTTGAGGAGCAATATCCACTCTTGAATCTGAATGTGGCCATGGTTGAACTCAGGCTTGCGCTCCTCAGTGCGCAGACAGAGGACCCATCAACTCAAACTTTAGCCCAGTCTCTTCTTGTTTTGATGGTCCATGCACGTGACATCCTTAATACTCTGCTTCAATCAAAATCTATGGGGCTTTCATGCTTCGAATGGACAAAGCAGCTGCGTTACTATTGGCATTCTGAGGAAGAAGACTGTGACATAGAACAGCTGCAAGCAAAGTATGTTCAAGATATCCCAATAGTTGAGAAGCGCTTCACCAAATATATTCTCCTGTATCGTGCACCTGAGGAAATCAAATAGCGTTTGCTGTTTGGTTTTCAGGTTCCGATATAGGCACGAGTATCTTGGCTGCGCCTCGAGACTAGTAATCACTCCGCTGACAGACAAGTGCTTCATAACGCTTACCTCTGCATTACATCTTGGATATGGGGGAGCACCGGCGGGGCCGGCAGGAACAGGTAAGGTGGCCTATTTAATGCGAGCGGCACCACGGGAGAAATAAAGTCCATTGATGAAACCACAGGTTTTCAGGACCTAGGCTACCAGGAGGGTATTTTTGAGGGAAATTGTACAAACTATCCTTTCTGCTGTCTTTGATACAGGCAAAACAGAAACAGTGAAGGACTTGGCAAAAGCTCTTGGCGTGCCTTGCCTTGTATTTAACTGCTCGAAGGAATTGGACCACCATATAATGTCCCGACTGTTCAGAGGCCTTGCACAAACTGGGGCGTGGGCCTGTTTTGACGAATTCAATAGGATTGATATAGAGGTTTTATCAGTCGTTGCGCAACTTCTTCTGAAGATCCAAACTGCCATACGAGCTGAGAAGGACGTAATTGAATTTGATGGAGGGAGCACTCATATTGATAACAGGCAAGCACATGAAGGAGTTTCTACCTTACTGTTTCTTGCCCCATCCACAGACCTGGTATCATTGGGAGCGCATGCACTGATTCTTTGCTTATTCTGTGCAATTCAGGGTAGGAATCTGTATAACCAACAATCCAGGATATGCTGGCAGGACGGAACTTCCTGAAAACTTGCAATCGCTCTTCAGACCGATCTCCATGGTCAAGCCAGATTTCACGCTAATTGCCGAGGTTCTCTTGCTCGCCAACGGCTTCATCACTGCGTGCTCCCTGGCAACCAAAGTTGTGCAGGTCTTTTCCATCGCGAATGCTCTACTTAGCCAGCAGACCCATTATGACTGGGGGCTTAGGGCAATGAAAGCTGTGTTGGTAAATGCTGGTGAGTTCACATGTTTTCGTATAATATCTCTGTGTATCTTCGTTAGTCCACGAAAAATGCGGGTGCTTGTTCTGTTCTTTGGCTGCTTATCTGTACAGGGGAGGTGAAGAAGAGGCTATCTGGGCTGGACGAAACAGGGGCTATGATGCACGCGCTCCGATCTATAGTGCCAAGACTTGTCATGGACGATGTGCCTGCATATTTGGGGCTTGTTGCTGAGATGTTCCCTGAGCAGAAAGTACCAGAAGCATCTGATGATCCCTTGAAACTCGCATTTGAAGGAATCCTTCAAGAAGAGCACCTCCAGCCTCTACCTAGGTTTGTGGAAAAAGCAATGCAACTGTACCAGACCCAACAACTCAGGCACGGCGTTCTAGTGGTACGGCGAATCAGGCAACCTATCTACAGTGCTATCTTCTGTAAAGTCTCCATATTTAGTCATCCGCTCAATTCGCCTGTTGGATTCACCCTGAAAGATAGTAGATAAGTTAAAACTTGCCGAGTGAAACTTTTTCGTAGGTGGGGGCTCCGGGAGCTGGGAAATCAACGCTGATCCTCGGATTGTCAAAAGCACTATCCCAAGTTAACGCAAAAGCTGAGACGCAGATGTCTGCTGAGAATGCGCATAATGCATGTACAAAGATAGGCATTAAATGCGAGGTGTTAAGGGTAAATCCTAAGGCAATGGAGGAGACGCTGCTCTTCGGAAGGCTGGACCCCAACACCACCGAGTGGCTAGACGGAATCGTAGCATCAGTGCGCTCAACACATTGAACATCATCTGGGGCAAATGAATGGTATTATTTTGCCAGCAACTTGCCCTTTCCACGGTATGAAGGAAATTTACACTGCGTAGTTCTGTTTTGCTCCAGAGGGTTAGGGACGCCCTTGCGTCACAAAGCAGTGCCCACAGTTGGCTTGTTCTTGACGGACCTTTAGATCCCAACTGGGCAGAGAACTTGAACTCTGCTCTGGATGACAACAAGCTCCTATGCCTCAGCAATGGCGAGCGCATTCTCTTGCCGAGCAACCTCAAAATTTTCTTCGAAGTTGCCGTGGGTATTGAATCATGCCACACGACAGGAACCAGGATTCAATGGTCACTGCTACCCCTCTACTTGCGCATTGGCGTTTGTGTGGACAAGAGAAAACATGAATATCTTGTTGGCGTGTCTGCATTGAACTGTGGAGTAGGACTTGGGGGCTGCGTCCCCAGCAACGGTTAGCAGATGTGGAACTGTCTTCATCGACCCTGAGCACCGAGGCTGGGCGCCCTTATTTCAGTCGTGGAGGCAATCATTTGAGGTCGATAAAAACAAGTTCGCATCTTACGCTTCTCATATTGAGAGCTGGTGTGTTTCTACTTTTAAAAAAGCTCTAGAGTATATTCATGAGAATTGCAAGGTACGCTTTTTCAACACCATGCCGATTCATTGTAAGAAGTTGAATCCCGGCGTTATCCACCACAAATTTCGTTTGGCTCCCTGTCAGTTCGCAGCAGTGTGTGACCTCTGTATATTCTCCATGCGGGTAATACAAACGAAATCCTTTTCGAAATACCAAAAGTGATTCCTCACGCAGTTGGGGCGCTCCGTTTGCTCAGTTTTCGACGGCGTGGAGCGACTCATTTCTTGCAGCATCAGTTTGCCGCCTCCTTACTGCTCTTTTGAGTAGAGAGGCTTCGCAAAACATACCGGCAGAACAAGGTTCGGAAATGGTACGAATGCATTTCGTTGTTGCAATGGCATGGGGTATTGGAGGACACCTGGGTGATACGCAGCGAGTTGGTCTCTCACGAGCATTGCTACCAGACCTCTGCAAAATATGCAAGCAGCTTGAGGGCCTCCTCCCTTCCACAACAATATATGACATCATGCCGGACGCCAGCACCTTGAAGTTCAAGAATTTTGATGCAGCCATCCCTAAATATGCATTTGACGGAGGGCAAACGGGTAGCAACGTTTTTGTGCCGACTGCTAGAACGGTTGCTAACTCATTCATTCTGCATACATTAGTGGACGTGAGCTTCCACAGTCGCACATCCCAGATTTGCAGAAGGCGTTAGACGCGATATGCCATGACAATTTTGGCTCACTTTGCCCAAATATTAACCGGCATTCATGGTACTAGAAGTGTACGACGAAGGGCAGTTCCTACTTAAATGCGCAGGGAGGATATGGATGTTTACTTAATGGAAAACCGGGAACTGGGAAGAGTGCACACCTTCAACAATGCTTGAGATACCCCGGTGCCTCACAGATTTGCTGCAAAATGGCATTGGCGCATAGGACCAGCACAGACGATGTAGAAGACTTTTTGATGTCCCGTTTTGTGAAGCGTCACCGAAGATCGTTAGGACCGCCTTATGGCTCTCGAATGCTATTCCTTATTGACGATCTCGCATCTCCCGTGCCGGATACCTATGGGGCGCAGAGGCCCCACCAGTTACTGAGGCAGATCGTCGAGTATGGAGGCTTTTTCGAACGTAATCGCTTCCAGTTTATTCATGTAGAAGACACAAGCACCGTTCTTGCCGGTGCAACGGACGTAGCTGGAACGAAGACAGACATGCGGTTAGTCTCCTTACGTCACCTTAGATTTACCCGTTATTGAACAGGAATGCGCTGCTGAATGAACGTTGGCTATGCGCGGCATCTCAAGCAGAGGTCGTTGAGTGGCGTATAAAAGAGCGCTACGGGCTGGGGACTGCGCGTATCCTAGGCTTCTACGGCACTTTAACGTTCTGTTCCAAGACGACTTTTCCTCAGAAGATACGAAGAACATTTTCACGCAGATCCTGAGAGGAGCATGGGCAAGAAGTTTGCCGGCTCTTTATAGTTGCGCTGAAGATATGATTGAAGCGACTGTTGCTGCATATGAGCGGATTTCGACGCATTTGCTCCCGACGCCTCTCAAATGCCACTACACGTTTACCATACGAGATATTTCAAGAGCGCTGGAAGTCATGCTCATGGCAGATACCAGTAAACTTAAGACCAAAACGGACATTGCCAGGTACGGCCTACCTGAGAAGTATCCTCCATTCAGTGCCATCTATAATACAGTAGATAACCAGAATATCCTTATTCCTTCCTTCTTGCTGTGGACAGACTCTGGCTGCACGAAATGCAGAGGCAATTTGGAGATCGGCTGGTGTCAATAGAGGACAGAAAGTGGACGGAACGAATGTTGGTCAGACAGATTTCGTCCACTCTAAAGCTAACAAATGAACTGGCAGATTGTGTTTGCTCCCAAATACTGTTCGGCGACTTTGCCCAGATGGACTATAGCAAGAGCTACTCGGAAATTCTGGCTTCCGAGGAAGAAATGAATGAAATTCTTACTAGGCAAGAGACTATGAATGCATACATTTCACTTTTGGTCCATATTCCTCTTCCGTGATGCTGGACAGTCACGTTAATATGCCTACAAAGAGAGCAGTACGAATCAGCATGCCTCCACGTATGAAGGTTTTGGACCGCCGAGTCCCATTTCACGAGATTTATGTCCCAACAGGTACCTGGAGCAATATAACGCAGACGCAAAGACACCCATTGACCTGGTATTCTTCGAACATGCAAACAAGCATATTGCTCGGCTTTGTCGAATCCTCCGGGTGCCGGGGGGGCATGCACTGCTACTCGGCACAAACGGATCCGGTAAGCTTACTGTGCCTGCAATACGCGCTCGACCTTACCAACCGCTCCTTTCCGCCTTTTGCAAGGTGCAGACAAAAGCAGACCAGGCGAAAGAAAGGCAGCTGGGATTCCTTAGCCGCTTCTTGGGAAATGAGG
This sequence comes from Eimeria sp. OTU-X, assembly GCA_904066255.1. Taxonomy (NCBI): domain Eukaryota; phylum Apicomplexa; class Conoidasida; order Eucoccidiorida; family Eimeriidae; genus Eimeria; species Eimeria sp. OTU-X. Next base: position 23,167 of record CAJFCX010000108.1, on the reverse strand, counting down.
CATTTTCTTGTATGCCTCGCATCCTTATTGTGCTCTGGCAGGCCGCGAAAGCTTGTCTCGCCTTGCTGCTTCAATTATGGAGTACAGCACTATTACGATTTCAACCAGGTCGCGGTGGGGGCCCAACGACATCCGAGAAGACCTCCGGGATCTTATACTAAAAATCTGCGCCGACAGGAAAGACTTGGTCTTTCGTATTTCAGAATACAAAATTAAGCATGAAGAATGGCTCCAGGACATAACCAGCGTCATTGCTACAGGTTAAGCCTTGCAACAGAAGTTTGAGCAGCTTTCTAAACCTATGCCTCCTATTCCTACCCTTAATTTTCTAATGTCCACCCGCAGCACGTTAATCATTATTTAGCTTCCGTGCAAACTTCAGGAGAAATCCTTGGGCAGTTTGACCAATCCGACCGAGAAAAACTCTCTTTTCAAGTGAGGTCCCTTGAGAAGCCGGAGCCTACCAACCCGTCCGATGGTTGGGAGGCAGTGATTTCATTAGTACAACGGAAACTTCACTTCGTAATAAGCATGTCCGCTTCGGGCGAAGCTTTTAGGTAGGCAGCTTCGCAGTTACAACCAAATTCTTAGGAAACCGGGAGGGTGAAAATAATATAAAGAACGTATGACTTCAACTTGGATACAGTTAATGCAAGTAGTCTACGCAGCTCCAGCATCTCCGAGGAGCACATCATACAGAAAAGTCAGTTTCATTGAATTATTGGATAGTGTATCCGCAGAGCAAGATGCCGTCGCCTACCTGGTTTGTTGAGTGGCTGTATGCTCAACTTCTACGATCCGTGGCCACGATCTGCCTTGCACGCAATAGGCACGAAAATTCTTGCGAAATCGCCCCTGATAAGCACTGACGAAGCCCGTGTACTATCAAGGTAAGCAACTGCCACTAGGGCCCGGCTAATGCATATCAGCTCCTTCGTGGAAAAATTGTTCTAGGTGATGGTTATGCAATCAGTTACTTTGTATGAGATGTTTGCATTAATCTGGAAGCTTATTGAGACTGCAGAAGACTCACCTTGTGCTGCTTTAAGCGCATCAGCGGAGATGTACTCGCTATCTGAACGAGTAACGGAGAAGTTTATCGCTGTTACTGGAGAGCCTATACACTTGACGTGCACATCGTACGTGGAGGTTGTTCGAACGTACCTGTCACTCTTCGCACAGAAGAAGCACAGCCTAGGTGAGTACAATTAATAGTTTGGCCGCCTGTTTTCTCCTTGATTGAACAAGGAGGCATGCTGATGAGTCGTTCTGAGGAATTCATGGGCTGGAGTTCGTTTGCATGTATGCAGATGATCGCCTTCGAAAATATTCCTCTGGAATATGCAAACTGGAAGAAACATCTACCGCAGTTGAGAATATGAAGGGGAAGCTGCTGGCAGACCAGCCGCTGCTCGAAAAGTCCAGGGAAGACGCAAAGACTGTTGCAATTTCATTGGCAGAAGATAAGGAGGTATGCTTCAGATTGAGCCTCTGAGTTCTAAACTCTCAGCTGCCAACTAAAACGTTCTGAGCGCTCGGAGTACCATGGGTGTACTTGCACACACAGGCTCGACTGAATTCCAATTAGTATCTTGACAATGCTTGTATGTCTGAAAAATATGCAGAAAGCAGCATTAATGGAACAGAGCTGCTCGATTGAGAAAGCTGCAGCCGATGCAGCACGTGTGGAAGCTCAGTCCATACGTGATGATTGCCAGCGGGATATAGATGAAGTAATGCCTCTACTGCACCAAGCAATCAGGGCCCTTGAAGCCCTGGACAAAAGGGATTTGCAGGAATTAAAGTCATTCCCTGCTCCACCAGCACTCGTCGAAACTGTCATGAATGCGGTTTGTGTCCTTCTGGGGCGTAAGGAGTCGTGGGAAGAGGCTAAGAAGGTCCTCAATGACACTTCACTGTTGACCACATTGCGTGAGTACGACAAGGATCACATTTCGCCGAAGATGTTGCAGCAGCTGAGCAGATATACATCTCTTGAGGACTTCCTCCCGGAGAGGGTCGCGAATGTGTCCAAGGCCGCAACCTCCCTGTGTATGTGGGTGCGAGCCATCGAAAGCTATGCACAAGTATGGAATATCACGTGAGATGGGCGGCTGGTCTCTAGATGCTATCAAACAATTACCAATGGAACTTCTGCGTCTTTTAAAGTTTCCTGCCCAATATGGCGTCTCGATTCAGGTGCTCAAGGTCATGGAGCCTAAGCAAAAGAGATTAATGGAGGCCGAAGGGGTTTTACTGAAGGCGGAAGACAATCTGGCCGAAAAGCAAAGATGTCTGGATGATGTTCAAGCACGGTTAGTTGCCGTCTGAATAGGTTGAAATGAAAATGCAACTTAGTATCTTCCTACAGGTCTCAAATCCATGAGCTGACGTTCTAGGATGCACGGGGTACCATTCGTGGTTAAAACTTGGTGCGATTACCTTTTCAGGGTTCAGTCGCTTACCGACCAGTATAATGCATGCCAAGAAAGAGTCAAAGACTTGGAAAACCAAATGCAGATCACAGAACAGCGTCTTTGTAGGGCTGGAAAAGTCTTATCGGGAGTATCTGTGGAAGGTGCTAGATGGACAGTTGATGCAAAAGCCATACAAGATGATATGTCCAACCTTTTGAGTGACGTGCTAGTGGCTGCAGGTATTGCGCATAACGCTGATCAACTCAACCTGCACTAGTGACATTCTTGAGCAGCCTACACCTTGCTTGAAGACCGTATCACAGGGTATCGTGTGTTTCAATTGGCCATGTAGTTGCACTTGGAGAGGTGCCAGGCTACCTAAGTCGATGTACGCGTAGATGGCTGACTATGTTCAGGTATGCTTGTTTATGCTGGGCCATTTACCCACGAGTATCGAGAAGAGCTTGGTCGGCTATGGCTGGGCGCTTGCGTCGAAGAGGGACTGAATGTCCGAGGGGATTTTTCCTTGGCTCGAACTTTGTCAACGCCTTCGGAGATTAGACAGTGGTCTCTCGAAGGTTTGCCATCAGACGTAGCTTCAGTTGAAAATGCTATTTTGGTCTGCAACTGTTCTAAACCTCCCCTAATTATTGACCCCGAAGACCAGGGTACTCGGTGGTTCAGAAAACGGAATTTCAAAAGGGAATTCTTGGAAGTTGCATCCAGCGACACTGATGTGCTGCAATCTCTCTCCGAAGCAGTTACAGCTGGGATGATTGTTCTTGTCACTCTTTCTGAGCCGGCGCTAGACCCCGCACTAGGAGCCTTAACAAATACGGTGGTATGCCGGCAAACGTTGGTAGTCTGTTAAGGTGTCTTCGTGCTTAACTGGAAGCAGTCAACACATTTTAGATGACGCGTTGAGTAGCCCCAATACACCTAGCTGCACTGGTACAAACTCCATCTTTTCTGCGCTACAGAAGATCAAGCCAGAAGGACGGACAGTTGTTCACCTCGGTGACCACACGGCCCTCTGGAGCCCACATTTCAGAATGGTCTTAGCGACGAAACTGTATCCCTCGGAATTAGCCCCCGAGATACACAATCAATTAAGTATCATCAATTTCCGGGTTACACCAGCAAGCCTGGAGGAGCAACTGCTAAACCAAATCATTTTGCACGAAGCGCCATATCTAGAAGAGCAACGTGGAGTGCTGGTAGTGAACATTGCAAAGGACCTTGAACTTAAGGCTGCAATCCAGGAAAGAATTCTCTCGGTACTGCAAACCACAGAAGCCTTGTTATGCAACGCGTGCAGAGGGCACTCACCCTAGGCAGTTCCAGTCTAAACTGACACCTGGATTGTTAGTCCCACTACATGGGCAGCATGAAATCTCTCAGCATAGCTCCTTGTGCACATCTTCTTATGCTTTGTGCGCATAGCTCTTGGCAAACGCTGAAGGTGATATTCTGGCTGACGACACATTCTTGGATATTTTGAATGACTCACGTTTGACATATGAGGCGATTGAAAGACGCATGGAAGAAGCTTCTGCCACATCTGATAAGCTAGAGGAAACCCGGAAGCTCTACAAGTCCCTTTCCCACCGCGGTTCTATGCTTTACCTTGCTTTGCGAAATATGTCCCACCTCCATCCCTTCTACATATGGTCCCTTGAAACATTCAAAGCAAGGCTTCAATGGACCTTGCTGAGCTGCCAAGATACTGGCGGAAGCCGCGGGGAAACATTGAAAGACTCTCTCACTTGGGAGGTATACTGCAACACTTGCAGGGGACTCCTGGAGCCACACAGGCTTGTCCTTGCATTTATGATCGCCAAGTCTCTTGATTCTGAGGCGGGCAACATTCCGCAGAAAATGATTGAGTTCCTTTTGAGAGGTGCAACCCAAGAAAGTACAGATCCTGTTAATATTTCTCAGGTGAGATCAGCTCTACGTGAATTTCTAACTGCATGCGTAGTTCTAGCAATCTAATGTACAACGTGCTGGTAGCAGGCAGATAAAATGAGTTTCCGTAGCTACCAGAATTCTGTTAAAGCCATGCTGGACAGTCTGTTGGCTTGTGGGACTCTCAGCCTTCTTGGACAAGCCCAGAGAATTGGAGCAATATTTTGTTTTTAGATGCAAGTGTTGGGGGTTGCTTTCGCGGATTCGCCGAAGCAGTGGCCAATGAGGACGGTGAATGGAGAACCATGATCGAGAGCGAGATGGATTTTCCGCTGAAACTGCCGCAAATTGGCGGGGAAGATCTAGGAGACTTTGCTACTCTAGTTGCTGTAAAGGCCATAAGGTTTGCTGATCGCAATATTTGCAGGCACAGGGAGCATACGTTCGAGCCGTTTTAGGCTTTTCGGCAGTCGGAGCACGTGCGCATAAATGGCAGCCTGTGAACTGCTGGCTCCTGTTGGGTCCGCTCAGAGGAAGCGAGCTGCATTCTCGCTGCCGAGCATACGTGCAAAGCATATTGGGAACACGCTACACATGCCCACCCCAACTAGAAATATCAAAAGCATTGGACGAGTCTACGCCATTGACGCCCCTAATCTTCATTCTATCTCCTGGAAGTGACCCAATAGGATCAATAAAGGTTCTAGCCGCTCGTGCGTCTTTGCCTGAGGATCACCTGCATTTTCTCTCCCTCGGCCAGGGCCAGATTAAGGCGGCAGAAAAAGTATTGCATGAAGCCAGGTAGGTTACTTTTGATAATGCACAGGAGCTAATTGTGTTTGGTGCCTTCCAAAAAATCAGACTCCAGTGTTTGTCCACCTAGTGAGCACATTCAGCTCGAGCATGCCTGTAGAATACATTCTGGCGGCGTTGAAGTTTGCAACGTGCGTTCTGGTTCTTAGGGAGAAGGGCTATTGGGTTTGCCTGCAAAACTGCCATCTGGCTGAGACATTCATGCCTTTTCTCCAACAGCTGTATGAGCGCTTCCAACAGGAGACAGTGCACCCACGCTTCCGCCTATTCTTGACGTCACAGCCTACCAATATTCTTCCAACCAGCTTGCTCAAGCAAAGCATCAAAATTATCACTGAACCCCCGACTGTACGCTCACTTGCGTCTAGATCTGGCTTTCGATGTTACAGCCTCTATGCTTGTTAACACTCAGATTTAAGAACTACTATCTTACAGCTATCTACCGGTCTTTATGCTCTGCCCAGTGGTGAACTGGTACAGTTGCTCTCTGCCTAATGGATGCAGGGCCTTCGGGATAATATTCTACAAACTTTCAGTGACCTAGAGAACCGCGGAGCAGAGGACATTGCAGGTTGTCCCAGCTATAAGCGCTGGCTCTTCTCGCTAGCACTCTTTCATTCTATTATTTCGGAGCGACGGAAATTTGGACCGCTCGGGTGGAACAAGGCTTACGAATGGACAGTTTTTGACTTTCGAGTGCGACAGAGCAAAACACTCTATCGTACATTTAGTTCACCTAGCAAGTGTGTTTTGTTGCAAATAGTCTGGAGAGACTCTCCCCTCCTGAAATCGCCCAAACAATACTTTCTGCGGGCCAGTTCTGATAATATGCTGCTTCAGGTTTCCCAACAGAGCCTATTTGAGGCTGCATCTGCTGACGAAGAAATGATGTCGTGGGACAGAATTGTCTTTTTGACAGCTGATATCCACTACGGAGGCCGTGTGACGGATCAAATGGACCAAAGGCTGCTTACTTCACTATTAAAACGCTGTTTTGCTGCTACCGAGCTTGAATCGCAGGTAGCAGACCCATTGTTGAGAGGATATGTCCTTCCTTCAGACTACTGCTACGAAGATATAATGGAGTTCGCCATGTGTTTGCCGGTCGACACGGCTCCAGAGATTCTGGGCCTTGACTCTGGAGCTGCAGTGGTGTACGTCAGCAGTGATGTTAAAGAATGTGGCTGAAAGTTGGAGGTAGTCACATTGTTTCAATTTCTAGCCATTTTCATTCTATTTGTGAGAGTCAGACTGCAGTGGCATATGCTGATATGCCTCAGGTACAAGGAGATGCAAAGTAGCCGGCTCCTAGACTCCCTTGTCAGCGCTCACAGGGAAATGCAAACGCACGCAGGAGGGAATAGGGATGAAAGCCTCCTTAGTATGGTTTCAGATGTGCTAACCAAAGTTCCTGAGGATATCTCTAAGGAAAATGCCAGCAAGGAGGTGTTTCAACTCCACCAAAACGCACAAACAGGGCTCTGTGAGCTACCTCCGCTCAGTAACTTCCTCAAAGGAGAGCTTTGCAGTTACAATGCGCTCCTTGCATTTATCCGAATGTCTCTGACCCAGCTCCTCGAGGTAGGTTTGCCTACAGAGGCCAACTAAGGGAAAATGTGGTTACGGCTGCGACGGTTACACACCATCGTTTTGTGTAGCACAGATATAAGAAGTGCAAGAGAAGGAATTTGCCGTAGCAGTTCACCTGTACACATGGGATGCAGTGCTGACCTATTGCGTGGGTGCGTATTTGCTATATTATTGTAGGCACTGCGGGGCTGGTGTATAATGACTGAGGATTTGGATAGCCTAAGCAAGGACTTATACTTCCAAAAGGTGCCTACAGCATGGATTAGTGCATCATATCCTTCAAAGCTGAGCCTTGGTGCATGGCTTCATGATCTTAAGACGCGCATCAGTAGCACGAAGCAGTGGGCACAAAACGGCCCACCTAGTGTCTTCAATATAGCAACATTCTACAATCCGCAAAGCTTTTTCAGGGCGGCGTTGCGTGTCGTCGCCCGGGCTTTGAAGGTACAACATAGAGAAGCATGAGAGCTCAACACTCCATAGAGCCAAACTGTCGTAATTTTACTAATTTTACTGAACCTCCGAAACTTTAGGCGTACACTAGCTAACCAGGCAGCAACCAACTTACGCCTCACCTTCACTTAGTTACGCACCTTCATGAGAATAATGGGCTGAATAAATACATGTCAGAAACGCCAAGCACTTTGTAGAGACAAAAAGGCTCAACATATTTGGGTCGTCTCAGGAGCCCCCGTCTAGTTTCTCATTGTCTGCGGATTTCACCAACCACGAGAACAAAGCTTGCCCACAAGCTGCCGAAAATGCAGAAATCTTTATTACAGGCGTTTACCTCCAGGTGGGCAACTTCTTTAATGGTGCTTGCTTATTATGCCAACGGTGGGTATCATAACAAACTATTAAGACAAGAGTTATCAACATCCGTTCTCTTCCTGTTTACGCATGTCTGCTACTCACAGTGAAATTTGCGCATGCAGGGGGCTGCATGGTCGGGCGAAGAAAGAATGCTTCGTGACGCAAATCCGCATGAAATGTGCCAGCAGATGCCGCCCATTCACTTAGTTCCCAAATTTCCTCACGAAGAACAAGAAAAGAGATACAAGTTAGCGTAGTCCTTATCTAGATTCCAGCCCTTGGCCCTCACTGATAGGGATACTGAGCTCCAGTGGTTTTCCATGTTTCGTAAATGAGACCGCAATCCCCATCTTGCTGTGCGGAAATCAGGTGCCCGGTGTACAGAACAGCTGACAGGGCAGCATGTGCGGATGTTGTTGCCTTCTTGGATCTACCAACAGGTTTGGCATGAAATCCCTTGCCCACTGCCTATTTAGATTCGTTTACCATTCTTTGTAGTCACATGCAATCCCAGCTGCTTCGATGTGACATTTGCAGAGGACGACCCCGAGAAGTGGGTTCAACGAAGTGTTGCGCTGCTGTGTGAAACGGGACAGTGTTACGCCTCCCGGAATCTCGGAAAGCTGTAGGGAATGTTACACAAGTGCAAACAGCAGCGTTGACATTTGAAGCTGCGGCATCTCAGAGGCGAGTTGTGTAAAGTCGCACAGCAGATCACCAATTCAACCCTCAGAAAAAGTTGTTCTGGTGGTCGAACTACTAATAAAGATAAGTCTGCACGAGCCGCTGCCAACTCAGCGACCAACCATGTATATGGGAAGCAGGCCAGCCCATGTACTTTAGAAATAATCTCGAAAAGATTTATTTGCAACTGGATCAAAAGTCCGGTCCCAAATGATGGGCTGTATGAAGGGTGTCCTTAGAGCTGCAGTGCTTTCTGTGACACCCAATCTTTTAACTAAAGTCCTCAGAGGGTGCACCGCTGTTACCAGCTAGGGGCTCAGAAGCACAGGACACAAAGTGGAGAATTGCAGTACGCTCCATGACCTGCGAACTCATGCTAACCTCGTGGGAGCTCCGACGCATTTATGCTGACTCCTCGACTCTGCGCGTATTTGTATGCCGCACATTGCCTTGTCCAAACCATCACGGATCCATTCCTGATTAAAACGCACCTGAACCTTTGGTTCAAGTCCGCAAGCCCTCGCCACTGCTGCTTCAACTTGTAAAAGCTGCTGCTGTGTAGAGTTGCGGTTTACGGGCAAGTAAACAATGCGGCGCATTACTTCAGCAGCTGTTTTTGGATATCCCATACATCGTGCATTGCTTGGAGATGCCGCGCAACAAACAAGAGTAGTAGCGTCGCTAGCTGCGAACAGTCCGTTTTCCCGAAGGACAGCCTGAAACTCTGAAGTAGTCAATCCATCTGGCGTTAGAATTGGAAATAGCCTGCGGGCACAACACGCACTTCTGTTCAACATGGAGGCAACAACCCCAATTGCCAATGGTCAGCAAAAGCAAGAGTGCTAGCTGGTGCATGACGCTCCTAAATTATTCGCATAGCTATTTCACAATTTGCATTGATAAAGACGATTGAATTTCAATTGAATGATCATGTATATGCGCTTAAGTAGAAGGAGATGGGAAGGCGTCGGGGGGCCGGTGCAACGCCATCCTAAGGTGCTTTGCTGACACAAAATGCCCGTGAACAGTGACACCAAGTCAACCACAGAAAAAGCGTTTCTGCTTCACCACACCAGAAGGTCTTGAAAGCAGCATCACTTCCTGGTATGTTGAAACCTAAGTACTGGAGCCTCCGTGCAAATTTCGTCGTACGTAACTGCTGCTCCATGAACTCTTCCAAATTCCACGAATCAAGTCTCTTCCTGAGGTTTCCCAACCACGCATGCAATGATGTTATGTTTTCATCCAATCTACGAAATAACAAAACCAAAGTTCTTTTGGCATCGTGCACTAACTAGTGTTCTTTCCACCCACTGACTCTTAAGTACACCAACTATATAATTCGTACATGAGCACTGCAAGCAGTGACGAGCTTGGCTGGAACCGGAGAAGCTTAAAGAGCTCTCCCGTGGATGGAAAGCCCCGCACCTGCAAAATACATTGCACTCAAAATGTAACAAAAGTGCACATTGGCCACAGTACTTAGTACACAGCATTAAAAACACCTTCCTTTTTGATGGAATGTTGGTACAATAGCCAGCATTCCTGGTGTAGGGAGCGCTTACAAACGACTGCAGGAATGTTCCAGGATTCCACCCTAGAAAGCTTTCAAATAACAACAAACACACAGACGAACACGTTTCCGGCAGCTCGCAGTAAAACTAGTACCAGCTGCATATCTGTTCTTTGCAGAGGAATGGGGGAGTATATTTTCAACAACAGGCCTAAACCCCCAAATTGCTGCTGATACGCTGCTATTCTTACTGGCAAAATCTCAAGAGGCCCTTCATAACAGTTTCGCTTTGCAAGCCGCATGCTCCTAAAGTCACGAAAAGCTTTTTGAAGTATGTCCGACGGCTGCTAAATGGGTACAACGCTTGCAAGGAGCGCATGCGAGCAGTAACAAACCGGCTGTGCACCTGCGAAACAGGCAAAAACGGAAATGTCGCAGTAGGAGGCATGTGACCTCCGTTACCGGTCAACCGCAACAGATGAGTTGGTTCACCCGATGGTCCAGCATCGTGGTACGTCATTCAGTACCCCCCTGCACTCTTCATTGTGTGTGGAATACCCATTCACTCACAGTTGCAATGCCTCCACCAGCGGCAGTACATGTCTTGATCAACCCAAAGGAGAAAAGGCTGACATCCGCCGAAGGATGGCCTGAAAGTGGAACGGAGACAGCAGGCAACACAATGTAGCCACACTTCAAGAGGGGAAATCCCATCACTGCGCGAACGGTGATACAGGTTGCAATTCACTTGCCACTGACCTCTGTACAGCTCTCCCACGAATGACTCTGCGCAATCCTCTATAAGCAAAAGTTTGTGCTTTTCGCTGAAGTCCACCAGAGGCTGTAAGTCACAGAGGCCTCCGTACAGATGAGAGCAGAGGATCGCTTTAACCCTAGATCCCCAACATTGCACTGCCTGCTGCAAACTTTGTCTGGTTGGCATCAACGTGTGGGGGTCGAGATCCAGCGGATGTACGATCAGGTTGTGTTCCTCTAACACCCTGAACATCATCGGCACGTTAACAGCTGTAACTAATACCACAGAACGATTTGGCAAAAGCGACGGTTGCAGCGAGCGAATGGCCTGAATGTACAGGTCAAGTAAGCTGCGCACGCACAGACCCACAACGCACCCCTTGGTGCTGTGGGGGGTGGCCTCCTGTGGGGACGGCCAGATATCTTGGCCTCCACAAGTGAAATATCGTCGTTTAAGGTGTGGCATCTGCATGATTTTGGCGTCCGCAAAAGCAGCCAAGAGCTCCACTGGAGGTGCTATGAATGTTCCATCATCTCTGCGCAGAGGCCGCCACATTGCGGGCGGAGAGTCGGCGCAAAACGGTTCTCCGTCTGAAGAGACGCAGTTCACCAGACTAGCTGATGAGCCGCATAACATATTGGTGCCTTCAGTATCCATACACCGATGTGCGACATCCTCGTAATTGTGGTCGATGGTCTGCGCTTCACCGCTAGAGCTCGCCGTTGTGGGTGTGACAAGTCCACAACGGTGATGCTGTCGTTGTAAGCTGCCAATCAGCAGACGGATATTATCGAAGTTCGCATCATTCAGCTGCCTACATGGGCGGATCCATAGCTCTTCGATGCTCTGATGAAGCCTTTTCGTAATGCTGAATCGCCCGCTACTGCAGAAGGATAGAGTGGCTGTTGCCTCCTCAACTGCTGCTGATGCAGCTGTTCGTAGCATCTGGACGGCCGACGGAAAGTTAATGTCGACGTAAACAGCAAGAGCTGCCAAGGGATTTCTCGGTGTCGGTGGAGTAACTGGTTCGAACTGACCTTCTTCGGCACGCAACGCCGTGGATGCAATCGGAGAATCCAGGAGCCTGTCCAACGACCTCAGACTACCCTCGCTTCTCCCTGAGTCAGCTATCAACCCTTCAGTGGGCTTTCTGGATGAAGTGGAGCCTTCATCTGTACTGGCTTGCGAGGAGTCCATTCCCTCCATCCGACCTACGTTGCTGGGCCTCGCAGCTGAAAAGGGCAATTGCCACAACGTGGGAAATTTACCATCCAAGTGTAATAGGGAATATATAGTTATTTTCGCATAACTGACTTTGAGATCAGGTCGTTGGCAGGGAAATCCAGAGCAGCCCAGCACCGAAGCGGGCAAACGGTCGACCACTGGTCTACTTATCAACGGGTGCTCTAAGGATTATTGTGCTCTGTCCTCACATAAAAAGTGTAAAACTGAAGGAATTAATGGTGAAATTGGGTTGGCATTGGGGGATTACCAGCGGATCTAATTCTGCTAGCATCGAGTTCTGGTGTTCATTTCTGAGGCTAGGCTGTGGCTACCAAGTTCATGATGTCTGTAGGGCCACAAACTCATGGCACCCGCAAGATAGAATTAATTGCACGTTCCCAAACGTTTTAATCTGCGATTTCTAAAGGAGCTTAAAGTCCGAATGCGTCTCAGCATCCCTTCACTGCTCTACTGAGTGCTCAACTGTGAGGAGCCAAGGCGCACTGGCGAACCTGTCAAGCTCAACAGAAGACATAGCACTTTTTAATCTAGTGTTCGCTTAGTGGTGAGAACATTTGGTGACAAGCCATCCTGAAGTGGAATCTTGCCAGTCTGCAGGTCATAGCTCGTCCGCTCAGCTGAGATTCGCCGTGCAGCAAGGCAGCTAGAAACAGAAAACCCATGATGATCTTCTCTCTCCTTACCCTTGCTCTTTTTCGATGGGATGCCTGCAAGGCCGTAACATACCAAAAGGAAGCCGGCCGTCGTTTGACAATACGGCCCTTCCAACGCATGACCCACCATGCTCCCCCCAAAACCTTAGACTGGTTTGGTAAGCCTGTTCATCACCTTTAGAATGATAAAGTTTCAAGCGCAAGGTAGAGCTGTCGCTAAGCAACTGCTTCTGACAAGTTTCTAATTGGCCCTTTCAGTCCCTCTTGACTGGCCATCGACTACCAGTTCCCAACGCTGCCGTTCCAATTGCTGCTACGTACAGCGGATGTAGTGGAACTGCAGGGCGCTACCGTGAGCATCAACACAACACAACACTCAGCTTGAATTTTGAGGGGCTTGTCAGCAGCTACTCGCTTACGAACAGTTTGCTGACGAAGGAAGAACGAATTCAGGCAACAGGCGGCAACATACACACATATTCCGGCGCCTGGAACGTTTGCCCGACTCAGCTAGCAAACGCTAGCTGAGTCTATTAAGTGGGTGCAAACTGCCTCCGTTTAAAAGAGTACAACTGCATGGGCCCACAGTAACTACTATAGTGCCATTTAACATTGATAAACGCCTGAAACACGTCGTTTCAAATCCGCGTGCGCACATTCACAGCGGTCAGGCCGTAGGCGACAAACCCTCAATCCTTAATTCAACTGCACACAATTCTTCGTTCACGGCTTCACGCGAACGGGTCCTGGGCTAGCACATGCCGATAGAGATTCAGCCGTGCTTGAAGGAAAACCAACCGAGCGGCATGTTGTTGTTCAGACCTGCACAATTTAACGTACAACAGAAAACAGGTGTAACAGGTAACTCTTAAATGAATCGTGAACTGTAGTTTCTCTTGTGTCAAATGGAGAAAGAGTCTCAGTGGGAACAAATGGATGTGCTGCATTCCCACGGAATAACGCATATTGAAGAGCACAACAGAAAAGCATGCAGCAGAGCTTACGCACGCACTAACAGGGTCGATATACTTGCTCGCATTGCTAGGAAGGGGCTACCTGCTAGCGCCGGTCGTTCCATAACGTACTTTTCGTTGTCTTGGCATACGTCAGAACCTCTGAACGGAAAATGAGCAAAATAATCAGCCCCACAGAAACCGAACACGAAATTCATTAAAAAACTGTTTTATGCCTGCTCGGGTGCCGACGTATTCCCGCTCACAGCTACGTAGGGTCAACGGCATGTTAATAGTATTAAATGCATGAACTGCCAAGTCCTGAGGCACTGCCTGTTGTTCACTCAGAGGAGAGAACGCAACTACTTCTTACTCGGAAAAGTTCAGGAGCGCAGCGAGAGCTTCAGTCGAAAGGAGCGGGCCAGGTGATCCCACCACTGGGGTGTCTCTTTGGACAACGCGGCGTTTTTGATTTAGTTGAAGCAGTTGCAATGCGGATGCACTCTGATCCAGCCCACCCACTGCAAGGGTAACGCAAGCGAATAAACCAACAACAGAAGAAACACAGCTGTCTGTAGTTTCGCGACGACGGGTTATATTCCACTGCAGAGCCACTCCACTACTTGTGTTGCGCACACGCCATACCGAGTCGATCGTACAGCTTTGCTTTCCTTTCCAGATGAGCCGATACAGCACTGATGTCCGGCGTGTGGCTTATTCGGTCACGTTCGTCTGCAGCATCCCTCAAGGCAACGCCGTCATTCCTGCCGGCAAACTGTCGCCCAATCCAATCCAGTGGCTGCATTTCCACAGTATGCAAAAGGCCAAACGGGCCTATTCATGATACTCATGGTGCTATCACCCGCCAAGGTCACTTAGACGCGCAGCACACCCTGCTGAGCCCACAGTGGGTTGAAAACCACCTCTACTGGGAGGGAAGGGGCAATATGCAACGGAAGCTCGCCTTTTTCGACGGACGCGTCCACCTGCGGGAACAGGGGCCGTCATGCGTAAATACTCTACCATCTTTAGCGGCCTCAACAAAGACAGGTCTTTGCTCATCTACTCGCTGTTGCTGACTCTCCTGCTGCTTCCTGACAATGGATGAGAGGCGAAGTTGAGACTTCTGGGAAACCCCGCGAATGGGAATAGGCCGTTCGATTGCTAATGCACTTTCAGTTAGCCAACCATAGGTAGAACTCATGCTGGGCAGTTTTGGCTGTGTTGAGTTGCAGCAGCCAGAGGCACACCACGTGGGCTTCGCCTTTGGATGAAAGCTCCATACAGAGCGTCAGGTGCAATAACCGTTGTTGCTAGCAGCCGAATGATTTCCTAGATCTAGAGGTGAGACAAGGTGTATGCCGTCAAAGCTGCCTTTGCAGACTCCACGGAGAACCCTCCCGCTAGGAGTCCAATATGATAGCCTATGGATAGTTGCAAACACCGATAATAGTCTCTAGTTACAACTGCAGTTTAGATGGTGGAACTTTCGGTAACTATGATGGAAATACGGTACAAATAAATTCGTGTGCAGCAACGGGGCTTGGGAAAAGCCCCATGAGCCAAAAGAACTTGCTGTACATTCTAAATGAGCATGCACCGTTTGTTAATCAGGATTTGCTACCCTAACTCTTTTACAGTATTTAAACAGGTTAAGTAGTTTTGTACTGCTTTTGAAACTGACTGCACGCCATCTCTCCTATCTCATTGGTTGCCAGTGTACAACATCCCCCTTAAGCTTTTCTGTGCAATCCTCTCAATACTTTAATGCACATATTGATGCTGTTAGCGACGAACATAGCAGAAAAAGGACTTTAATATGTTCGAGTAGCATTATCACTCCCTTGGGCCAGCCTGTACGATGCTCAGGGTACAGACGTGCAACTGTGCCGGCTTTGCACGAGTTAGAAGTCCTACCGACCCCTACGAAGACTAAAGCCATTCATCAGAGTAGATCCGTGGGTTGGGTTGTATTAGGGTCGCACGCTCTTATTATCCGCCCGTATGCATCCACACCACTCCAGCGCTCATGCAGGGGTCTGACGAGGGGGAGCTGCCAAGAGGCTTGTTAACTCTGGAAAAGCAGGAAAGGCTACATGAGAGTTCGGACACGAAGGCGCAGGATGGGAAGGTGGAACACACACACAAGTCTGCAGACCCCCAGCTGGAGCCGGTCTGCACCGAAACACCTGACCAAGCGGGCCCACCGGGGGGGTCGAATTGCATTGCTTTGCCCGCTCCTTCAGAGGGGGCTCCAGATGACAGTGATGCTGGCATGCATAATTCAATGTCCTCAGCCCGCATGACGGAGAATGGGCTCAAAGATACCACTCATCCAGATGATCAAGCTCCTGAAAGGGACGCTGAAGAATTCGCTGCTGTAGGCGGTGAACAAAGGCCCCTCGATGCACCTCCACGAACAGCGGCCGCTGAGTCATCGCTAACCCAAATCATGGCGTCAGAGATGCCTCCCCCAGCCTTCTTGCCTCGCCAGTTACGCATGAAAAGTAAATTGGACAGACCGTCCTGTTGCCGCCAATACCCGCTTGTCTTGCGACCGCTTTACAGTTTGCCACTAATGTGCGGCAGGGCATTTTGCTCATGTCATCATTATCCTCCATACGTTTTCTGTTGCTTTCAGGGCACGCAGGCAGAGCACGTGAGCAACCTGCGTCGGGAACGTCGGGATATTCGGTTTCCACCACCACCACTGCGGCTGGTCAGACGCCCGAAGAGGGAGGGCAACAAGATGCAGAAGCACCAGCTGACGATACACAGGAGGCAGGGAACGAACGCAGCAAAGTGGACGATGAATTTGTCCTCTTTATGAAGGAAATTGAACAGCTGGACAGCCAGAGGGAGGCCCAACAACAGGATTTAAATTCAGGTGGCGAGGAAGCAGTGTCGATCGCGTCTGTACCAGAGACACTTCCCGATAGCCAACAGTCGTCAAGGACCAGTCCATCTGCTTCTGAGAGTCCTCAGAACAGTGCAGACCAGGGGATAACGGCCACTGGCATCCATGAGCAGCAGCAGCCCCAAGAGGATGAGGCAGTTTGGCAGGCGGTTGTAGATGCTGCTACTGGGAAGACATACTACTGGAATGTAACCACTGATGAGGTTACATGGGAGTCGCCAGGAAGCTCTCCACAACCCAGTGCTGCACAGGTAGACACTGGCGCCAAGCATCAGCAACAGCAAGACCTGCGACAGTGGGCTGCATCCACCTTTAGATTGACTCAGGAGCTGCCAACGTGCTCGGAGAAGGTCCAGCAGCTGATGTTTCAGCTAGATTTCATGGAGGAGGAGTTGGATGCAGAGTATGAAAGCGGCACGGTGGGTGAAGCAGCTGCTCCTCGTGAAAAAGCTGATATCAGTATTCGCCTTCAACGATTCCGTTCCATGAGGCAGCGTCGGGAGCAACAGCGGCACAAACGATCACAGGAAACGAGCGCTAGCGGTTCGGATGATGAATTTTTGAAAGAGTTGATAGACCTTCAGCTTCAACAAGATCGACAACCACAGCCTGCTCAATGCGCGGCCTGCAAACAGCGGCTGGCGGAGTCCAGAGGGACACAGCCTCAACAGGCAAAGGTAACTTGATTGGCAGGGCCCTCGGATGGTAGTTCCCATAGGCCTATGTAGCGACACTAAGCATTATAATCTAACAACCTGATAGCCAGTCTTCAAACAGCTCACTCTAGTACCACTTTTGTTTCTTGTGTCTGCTGCAGGTTCGCTCGTTGGCGTCTTCGCTTGCACGGCGTCTTGGAAATGTGGAGAAGGAATGGGCTTCAGCATTGTTAGCTGCACTCAAGGCTCGCTTAGTGGGTCGCAGCCACCCTGGTAGTTACGCAAATGCTGACTGCTAGCCCTTGCCCGTTGGATTCATTTTAAGAACTGTGCTGCTTAAACACCATGATGTCGTTTGTTTTGTTTTTTTTTTTTTATGCGGGTGGTACCTGCAGGATGACTGGATAGATGGAGGCCTTAGTAGCAGCTTTTTTCTTAAGAGGCTTGACAAAATGCAACAGGATTTTCAGGTATCAGGGGCCCTCAGATCCTTTTGCGATCTGAGGAAGTGACGTCAAGAGCACGTTTCTTCATTTGGTAGGTTTCGTGTAGCAAAGAATGTGGATTTGTTGGTGAATGCTTTGCGGTGCAGAAGCATCTCTTGCAAGACGTGGAAGCAGAAGAGCGTCACCAAGAACTTGCATCCGTATTCCCCTATTCTGCTGCTGCAGCATCTGTCTCTGCCAGTGGAACAGTGAAGTCATCTCCCCGAAACTGCCTAGCTGGCGTGTCAGGGACATCTGCATTGGACAAGGGTGGCAGTGGCCGTTCCACAAGTGGCTCTAGGAACGCTGGTGCTGTGCAAAGAGGCAGCAGCGTCTCCAGCGAAGAGTCGACAGCACTCGGCACTGCCCCTCCTACCCCTGAAGGGCCCCCACCGACGCTTCCCGATGAAGTGGCTCCAGCAGCATCAGAAGCCGCAAAAGCTGGGGCAGCACCAGCAGCAGGTATGTCGCTGGCTGTGTTCAGTATTTTGCAGATGGTGAAGGACCCGGAGGTTATTCTACTCACGTATGCGGATATTCCCATTACCGCGTTTTGATCTGTGTTTTCTGCGTCATCTGCGTGATTTGGGGGATCTTGGGGCCTTCAACAGCCCGTTGGGCATATTTGCGAACAAGGCGTGCATGGTTAGTGGCATAACAGCTCGTCATTATTTTTTCCCAGTCAAGGCATAGTGCTTGCTTAGCATTTACCCCTAAAGGACGGTTTTTCCGACGGGAGTTTGCTGAGTTATGCACCTTCGAACGAGCTACGTAGACACAGCAACTCCATGGGCCAAGTTCTGCCGAACCACATTGCTTTCCGCTGCGCAGCCCATCGACAGGGCGGCTCGCGCATACAGCAGCTGCTGAAATCACTGCCAGGCTAGCCGCCCTCAATGGCCGAAAGCGCTCTTCAGGGCGTGTCGCCACGAGGCCATGCAGCCCATCAGTATCGCAGGTCCTTGGAGTGTTCAGGCAGGTTCATGATGCAGTGCATAGTCAGGTACTTGTGCCGCTACTGAAGTGCCGCCAACGAAAGTTGCGGCGGCGGCTTTTTAAGCTTCAGGCGGTTGACTGACATCGAGCATCAAAAAGACTGTAGCACTAGCCTTCCTTTCTGTGCAATGTATTAGAAAATATACTTACATGTTTGGTGGTCTGCAGATCATCAACGGCATCATGAGACAGATCCGAAGGCTCCTGCGGTGTCGCGGGATGGAGCCCAAGGGTCTGCTGTGGCTGCGGCGCCTACCAAGCGGCCGCTCGGCAGCTCTGGCGTCAAAAAGCTTAGTTCTTCCAATCCCCTTGTCCGGAAGCGCATGCAGCTGGTTGAAAAGTGGCAGAAAAGCCGGGAGAAGGATGAAGAGTCCGACGAGGTGAGTTTAGTTGTCCTTTCTCTGGCGGCACGTTCAGGCTGCACACAGCCTTTGGAATGCTGGACTCCTAGCGTCATTTGTAATCTGTGCGCAGGACTACGACAAACGAAAGGAGCGATTGAAGCAAAAGAAGATCGAAGAATGGAAGGAAAAGGAAATGTCGAGGTAAGCTATTTCGTCCGTTTCGCATGGGAGGCCATAGTTTATTTCTCTTCTTCCCAGCACGTGCGTATGAGGGTAGAAAGCGTTGGACGTCAGTGTAGGGTTTCTTTGATGCTCATGTCAGCCGATGTTTCTCTAGATATTTGTACAGGCGCACCAGCAATCCAACATTTGTGACCTGTGTATCTGCAGTCGCAGAGGGATGCAAAATGCGAATTTTATTGAAGTAACGGCGGATTGGCGCACCTTGGTGCAGAAAAAATGAATCACAGAAGAAACGTACACGACAAAGGAGGATTCTGCAACGCATTAGGGAGCCCTCTGCCACACAACACTTCCGCATTGCAGGAAGGCTGGCAGTCGTTCTAGTTTTTGCAACTGACAACTTTTTTCTGCTGCTAGGGGCAGCGATGCGCGGGCAAATGCTCTAAAACTGCGTTCTGGAGGGCATTCTGATTTATCTGTCGTGCCTGTCAGCACTGTTAGGGATTCACACTTGCTGTTGGTTAGTAGTCTTGAGTAGTCCTCATAAGGCACTTACTGGAAGTGCCGCGCAGTATCAGACCTCAATGAAACCTGTATTGCAGTCTACGGAAGCCAATGCCAGTGGCTTTTCAGAAAGCTTTAGTGTAGAACGAATTCCTCGCCAGTCGCAGCTCAGGTGTTTACGAGTCAAATGGAAATCTCGAACCCAATTCAGAATAGAGTTGACGCAGGCAGACCTTGTAGTTTCTTGCAGCGAACGAGGTAAGCAGAAAGACGCCCCTCAGAAGGGACGTGGCATTCTTTACGCCGTTAAGCAGCCTTATTATTTTTTAACTACTTACCCCTCTAATTTCGTTGATTAGCCCAGGGCCCAGTCGTCGGAAGGTCGGTATAATACATTTGCGCACCTTGAACCGCTAAGGCATTCAATAAGTCGCCAAGAAGAATGAATCTAGTGATTGTGGCTCGAGTCTTCTTGGCCTCCTCCGCCTTGTCTGTAGTTTGTTGGGGGCGGTAGTGATAGTTCCACTGTACAAGGCTGTGGCAAATCGGGAGGGATCTGTGCCGTCATCAGTTGTTGCACATCCTTAGGCAATGATATGTGGTTCCCCATAGAGCAACAACTCGGCGGTGCCCAGGAGCGACTGGGGAAACCGTTGCCTCGCGTTAACGCCAAGCTTGAAGGTGGCTAAGCTTGCAAGCGTGTCTGCCAAGCAGCCAAATGCCAAACCCAAGCAAGGATGGAGGGGAACAAGGCCTCAATTGCTCGCTGGCACATGCATTCTCACCTGCATGAACTGCGTTGCAGAAAGCCCGCAATCCCTTTGTTTCCTGCCTCTAGTTTAAACTTAATGAGGTTCTGAACAGCTTCGCGAAACCAAACTTTGTTTTCATTCGGGTTGGCTTTTCCCCAAACACCATTTGAAAGTTGTTCGATGAACAAGAAAGCGCTAACCTGTTCGGGGAGCACACCGGTGAACTTAGGACTACAGTATACTGGGGAAGGCGCTCACATAGGCGCGAGTTTCCGTGAGGAGGCGAGTTACGACGCCATGCGGTGCTGCAAAGGCGCTGGTATTTGCTTGATTATTTATGTCCTTCGCAAGGCGAATCCCTCTAGGTTGCACCACCCTGTGTGTTGCGGCTTTTGCGGCGTTTGCCTTTATGGTTTACACTGTTTGCAGTGGGATAACAGTTGGGTATGGCAAGACGAAATGAATGCAGGCTGCACAAGGTTCAACAGCTCCCGTAAGACAGCGAGTTGACGAAAAGAGGAGGCATGCACTTCTATGAATTTTTCAATCTAATTGCAATAGGTGCATCCCATAGATAGCAAGTAGATGGTAGCACCAGCACAGGGCAATCAATTGAAGTTAGTAACAGTCAGCATCAAGGGTCACTTGCATACCCGTCAGTACAGCACAGCTGCCCATGTAGCAGGAAGCACAAACAGCTTCAAAATGTACTCTTCTGGGTCAGCTGCAATGAGCCGGTAAGCGAGGTGGATTTCTTCACCTCGCCTAGCGGCGATGCAAGAACTAGACCTTGGAACAAAATGCGTCCGGGTTTGAGCAGCTTGACGCATGTCTGAAAGTAAGTTTATCAGCAAAGAATTTGCCACACACAAATTGTCCTGTTTGGCATGAATCCCGAGGGCTACATACAAGAAGTGGATCGCCAATTAGAACACAGGGCAGTTCGGAGACGAGATGCTAGGCACGAAGCCTTCGCCACACATGCAACTCCGTTCTGCTGAGTTGAGGAAGAACCTGGTGGCTACTGGATAGTGCTCCTGTAGCATTGGCTGCGTGGCCGCATCCGCGCACAACGAATAGTAGGGTTACATAGAAGCATCAATCAAGCGGTCTCCTCCGTGATAAGTCACTTTCAAGAAACCAGGGAATTTCATTTATTCAATTTCTTTAATGAAGTGCTGGCCAATTCCAAGGCGTCACCGAACACGAGCGACGAACTGGCACCTCATTCTTGGTTGTCTTCGGTAACGGCGCTGTAGCTAGCCTATTTGTTCTGCATGAATGAATGAGTTATACGTTGTCTTTGTACGAATGTAGGCCCACTGATATGAGAGATTTAGAGTGGAAACACCGCAGCATGCAGTGGATGCGGCCCCCCGAGTAGTAACTGGACATACAAGTTTCTGCAAATGCAGTTCTGGGAGCCTCTCAACTGATTTCCGTCAAGATTCAGTGCCTGCTCATATGAGAGATTTCGAATTGTGTTTGCGAACCGTTGCCGCATAATTCGCCCTCGTGCCAAAACGTTGTCATCCCAGCCAACGCAACGAAGCATTTCTGCGAGCCAAGTAGCTGCTCCGTTTTCCTGCCTCACAGCTACCCCGAGATAAAGCAATTTTTCAGCAGGATCGTATAGAGACAATCGTAACTTAAAGATTGGAAAAGATCTACACCTTGATGATATGATACTGCCGACTTGCTACTTGTCATTTTCATTTTGAGTGTTTTTGCAAGCAACTGCACCTCCTGTGGCAATGCAAGAAGCATGCAACTAGCGGCTACTGATATGCGGGATGATGAATTCCCAGCTGGTGAGAATGCCGCCTCGGAATGAAGACACTTAAGGGCGAAAGGACCTGTTTCCATGACGACGCCCAGTACAGGTCTGGCACCCGAGCTGAAATGCACCACAGGTTCTTTCAGGGCACTAACACGGAAAAGATATATCGGCCTACCCGTGGCTTGAGATAAGCTTATCCCAGTAAACGCGAATATCAAAAATCAAAAGCTTCTGCCTAAAACACAGGCTCCGCTGCACAGTAACTAAATGGTACAAGAAAATTAGCGACCCACTTAGCCGGGAGTTCAGTGGCCAGATGTAAAAAGCAAAATTGAATTTGAGAAGCGGAAAGACAAAACTTGCCATCAACAGGACCAGCAAAACCGCAAGCCACGAGGGAGCGTCATCGGTGATGATGCGCCGCAGAATGCGTGCCAGTTGAATTCGACCTACTGAGATTTTGTTTATGGCCAAGACTGGTCGCTGCCAGCAGATGGGATTCTCAGCCAGAGTGAGCTATTGCCTTCGACCGATTGGACTGTTGCCTGTCCCTGTGCTGCCAGGCAGGTCTAGCACATCCTTTCAAAGAAACAGTGAAGTACGAAGCGCTTATTCAACGCTGATCTCAAAAAGCGTGCTCAGCTTTAATCGGAGGGATGCTTTATGCGTTCTCTTTTGTTCGCCGCGCTTGAAACTCCATAGTGGCCAAAGCAAGGAGGCGGGGCCTAAACAGATGACGCATGGGCGATATGCGTGTCGCACGCTTAGAATGCAGCGACCTACTACGTGGGTAGTGGGCTGCCGTCTCCAGCGGCACACTTTGCTGAAGCGCAACTACACTTACACAATGATAAGCGCAGCAAGGGCTCCTAAATCAGAAGCGCAGTTCTCTCTCTTAATCCCAAACGTCCCCCTAAGGAACTGTGACAAAACCGCAGAGGCAATAAACCACGTTGGTTCGCTAGTTCATCTTAAAGAACGCACGCTGCCCAGTGTGGGGTTATTAATGCTGTTCGTTATCTTAGCACTTACGTCGTCTCCAGACACTCGCTCTCCACCTTCACCAATAAAGTACTCATTGTCAAAAATTACCAAGCTAAATGACGACAGCGCATACTTAAATGGGGACAGTGCCTGTAGAGGGGAGCAACCACATGCAGTAGCGATTATATTCCTCCACTCATATATATATATATATATATAT
>CAJFCX010000107.1:0-38881 GCA_904066255.1 Eimeria sp. OTU-X | reverse complement strand
TGCATTGAAGCGTGCAAGTGGCAGCACCGCAACACCCTCCCTGAAAACGTAGTGCCTCCTTCCCTGTGTGCATGCATGTGCGGAGACATCCCTTGGTACTTCCCACAAAACAGCCACAAAGAGACACGTAAGGAAACTAGTTCTCGTGCGTCAGCCGGGAGTCGAACCCGGGTCGCCTGGAGTGTATGCATTGAAGCCAAGGATGGCTGCATACTGATAGGGTGGGAAGTGCTCTTGCTGCTACAATATCTTTAGCACTTAACATCCAACGTAGGTCACGAGCTGCTCCGGCGGTGATCTGTACAGTGCATTGGACGTCCAGTCCCCAAGCAGTTCATTACTGTTTAATGCAGCTGAGGGCTCTTTCTCTAGCTGTGTTCCCTTTTGGTGCTCCCTTCATGTTCCTCGGGTGTTAACTACATCGGCCTCTGCAGAATCGCGGTCTACACGAGATCCTCACTACAGAGTGCATTTGTGTTCTCCGCCGTTGCCCCCAGCACCTCTGCACTGTGTGATAGAATCATATCTCCGTTCGGCCAGGAGCACAGCTTCCACTCCCCCTACGGTGGAGAACTCAAATGCTGTTGGATGCGTTGAGAGGTGCATTTCCTCATCGCCTGTCATGTACATTCCGTCAGCGGCGTACGAAAATTATACTTTAGAAAAATTAGGTTTTACAGGGGGGGTCCCTTGAGGGGACGAGTGTCAGAGAAGACAGGCAGAGAAGAAAATTTTGGCAGAGTTCTAGCAAACTTTCCCTCTGTATTCATGTGTGTGCATCTGTAGGTTCAACGCATATTCGTTACGACTCTCGGCCGTGCAGCGCGCTGGCTTCTGTGTGGGTGACGTTCATTGCATGCCGCTGCTTCCGCTAACTATTCAGCTCTACGAAGTGTACGATAAGTCCTTGATCATATGCAAGAAACGCAGTGAGTTGCAAATGAATCAAAACACCTAATGCGAGCTTCAGGAGACTTCCCTAATAACAGCGGACCGCCATCCACAGTCTATATGCGCCCATAACGCAGCAGCCGGAACTGCTGGAGGCCGGAGCAGATGGAGATCCGGTAGAGGAGGCGGTCTGCCATGAGTTGCAACTCTCCTTGCTTGCAGGACAGTCTTTCAGATGTTGATAAGTCTGTCGGAAGTTTCCCATGAAGACTTACTCAGTTACCGGCCCTGAAGCAGAACTCTTCAAGTGTCAATGAAAATAGCAAAGGAAGACCGTTTGTTTCTCCATGCGTGGAGAGTGGGTTGATCAGGTAAAGAACTCCAGATTGCAAGCGAAGCATCCTGCAGCTGCCTATATCCATTAGGGGCGCCTTAAGCTGCCCCTCTCCAATGAAACTGCGAATAAATGACAGGAAAGAGTTGCATACAGCCGGATGGAAAATGGAGGGGCCAATATGGATGCTCCTAAGGAACCACAACAGGCACAATACCCAGTTGCACCCTCTCTGTTCACTCTCAGTCAAAAGCATTCAGAGCGCTTGCATGAAGGCGTACTCGCAATATAATTAACAGTACGGTTTCTCGGGCTGGAGTATGTACATTGCACGATCCACAAGGGGTCATCTAGTCCATCGGCCCCTGTGCCGAGCCCTCTGTATTAATAAAACGGCTTTTACTGAGCTAATCCAGGCCTCAACTTCCGGTGGCATTTAACGTGGTCTAGTTATTATGTTGGATCGTCCCTAGCCGCCAACGTTGTAGCGCGGGCTGTGCCTGCACTGTTACTATATGGAGCTGATGCAGAAGCCTTTGCTCCACCGTTTTATTTGAAGAGCAAATGACAGATAATTAAGACAAAATCCCATTTCACCAGAGGACCTGAAGCCCTCGTTTCGGGAGCAATCTTCACTCTGGAGGCGAGTGGCCGATCGCAGCCCACGTCAGCAGCTGACACCGTGGAATTACTCGCTGCGCTTTTACCCCCCGATAATTAACAACCAGCCGCATCTTGCGTTCATCCATCCCCTCATCACGTTTATTGACAACGATCGTAGGGTAGGGCACAGATGGGGGAGTAAGTAGGACCTACCCAATCATTAGCTGATAATATAGCGATTTCCTGCTTATGTGCTTGAAGTTGTTCGGGAGACATACGATGTATTGTAGACTTAGAGGGCAACTTCCCTGGCACCAGTAGGATCCTGTGATCGTATGGGCGCCTTGACGGCAGTCCTGAGGGAAGTTTATCAGGGAATACCGCACGATAATCTCGCAGTACGTCTAGAATCTGATGTGGAGTTGCCCTTGCAGCCTCTGACTCCAATCATTCACCAAAGTGGGAGTGTTCCAAGGAGGCTGTTGGCCAAAAGGATTGTTCTATGTTGTCCGTCAGCCCAATAGTTGCCGGAACTTCTGTGTCGGCCTGTCTGAAAGAAGTTGGTGAGGTCACAAACAAAGCATAACACAGGGCCCCTTGTCCCTCATCCGATGATTTCTGATCTGCCGGAAGAGCAAGTATGTTGGATAACCCATGTAACGGGTGCAATAAACCGTCTGTATTCTCCCTAGCTTGTTGTAGTAATGCGTCTATTTTCACCTTATCCCTTGCCCGCGGGGGTGAATTGCACTTCCGGGGGGGTGGCCGTAGAAGTGCCCTCGCCTCATCCAATGGCATATCTGCCACCTGTTTAGCAAGTACCTCACAAGCATGCTTCGCGGGGGTCCGCAGACGTGCGGCTGGAGTGTTATCTATCTTTTGTTTGTTCTGCTTGGTACGAACTGAGGTTAGATCGCACCATCGCCCACCTACCCATGCACGCAGAGTGGAAGGACCACGCCACCTTATGCTCAGTTAACCAATCGAGTCCCAGTACTAAATCATATGGTACAGGCCCTACCAAAAAGTCTCCGCAAAATCGCACATCCCCACACCACGTTGTTAATCCTTTAACTACCCGATCAATCCTTAGTTGCTCACCGTTGGCTACTGTAAAAGTGCACTCCTCTCCCAGCCGTCGTACTCTTAGCTGTAGCCCAGCCGTCGTACTCTTAGCTGTAGTAGACGATCAACAGTCCTAGGATTGATAAAACTCCTCGATGCCCCTGAATCTAATGGCGCCTCGCATGCACTTCCTGCCACCTTGGCCCCCAAAGTGGCAGTAGTTCCTGCATTACACAGTATTCCTCCAATACTGGAGTCGGCCCCTTTGCTTCTCCACCACTGTAACTCTCTATCGTGCACATCCTGTGCATCCTTCTCGTCTGCTATTGCTCCTGGCTCTCCACTGAGCTTATGTTCTTTCTCTGGCTGCGGTACAGTCCCTGAATTACGCCGCTCTGCTAATGTCTGCTGGGGTCTCTCTACTATCTGCCCCATCGTTCCCGTTTGCTTATCCTTTAGAAGCAACTTCTTCCCCCAATCTGGGGAGACTACTATGGTATTAGGCCCCGTCGCTACTGCGCACAAAGCTCCCTTACCTTTACAATATCGCTTAGTACGTTCGTCTCCCTGGACGACCAGGCTCGATCGTTTAAACGCCCCTCGCCTTTGATGCTAAAAGCTTGCTTGCCTCTGTTCGGGCCTCTCTACTGGCCCGGCTCTCATAATCCCCGGAGACGGGCAGCCCCGGACATAATGCCCTACATCCCCGCATTTCCGACACGCCTCCCCTGTACGACGTGAAGCCTCCTGGCGGGAGGAGCATTACGAAAGCACTTGCCCCCTGCTCCTGCACTCGAAACAAGCATATTCCCTTGATAATCTCCTCTCCGGTGGATTTCCTCTCTCACTATTTCGTGGCTTCCTGCGGGACCCAACTCGAACGGTCCGGTGGGCGTCCTCCAAATACCGCCTGGTTTGCCTTAAATGTGCCAATGTCTCCTCTCTCGACCCTACTCTTTTCTCTAACTCCACAGCCGCGTCTTCCCAAGTTACGAATTTGAGATGGCCCTAATTTTTCCCTTCAAGACGATGTTGCCAGGCAGGTTCGCTAAAAAAATATCCACTTGCTGCTCCCGTGGTGAGGGTTCTCCCTGACACAGTACCACTGAGAAGTCGAAGGCATACTTTACTGCACTACCCCGCCATCTGACCCCATATACACGTGAAACTATTTCTTCTAGTGGGACCCCGCAGAATCTAGTTAGTATAGGACGTTTGAGAGCTTCCCAATTGCTAATAATTTCCCGGGTATCCCATAGGTAGAACCAGTATCTTAATGCATCCCTGATCAAATTCTCACGCAGTTCATGTCCCCAGTTTTCCGGAGGTAATCCGGCCTCGTAAAACAACATCTCCATACGACAAAGGAAGCACATCACATTCCTTCCATCCTCATTCTGAACATGGAAGGTAATCCGACGGAGGGTTTGACGACTCCAGGTGATCATCTAATGAAGTCAATGAAGTCCGCAATGGAATTCTCGTGCCAGAGTTGGACCCCATTGTGCTTCTTCTTACACGGTGTGCTCTCCGTATACCAGTACAATCAGAAGCTGGCTCCTCTCGCCTTCACCCCTGGCTCTTTAATTGTGCTTCGGCTGATCCCCATTAAACATTCCACTATAGAATGGCGGGAGAGTGGAATCAACATTTAAAAGGCCACTGGGTTGGAATTTTATATATAACTTCCCGGAACAGCCCCGAAATGTGGAGCCCAACCGTCCTACGCTCTGCCTACTTATCCTCTCATAGCGTCTGGCTTCCTATCTACATCCTCTAACTACCCAATTTCCCAGAGGTCAATAATTAAAATTCCAAAATATGTTCGCGTCGAGTCCCTATAATAAACACGTGAAGTTCCCCGAATAATAGAACTGTGTTCGGAACTGATCCCGGTCTTCACTGGGGATCAGTGCCCGACCTATGCGGTCTTCACTGGGGATCAGTGCCCGACCTATGAGATGGCGGGGAGATATCACGCTGCGACGAGACAGTCAGGTGCCTGACCTATAAACTGCTATCCATCTAAATGCCATATTCACAGACATAATAGTTCTGTATAATAATAATTAAATTTCTTTTCCATTTAGACCTCCAAAAGTCCTATCTGGTACCCAAGTAGTGACGAAGCATTGCGCCACAGCGCCGATATGGGTAACTGGCTGCGTAACCCTACTAAACTATGACTCTATCTGCGGTATCCAATTCTTACAGCATTTAGCAGTATTAATTCCTTTTCCTAGTTAATAATGTCCTAATCCTAAAATTATTTAATATTTGTTCTCTTTACCATCAGCAAGCTACTAGAGATCACACCAGAGCCACATTGTAGTGCCTGTGCACTACAGGTGGAGCCGGATGCAACCGGGCTGCCCTGCCGCAGCTGCTGTTGTTGCTGCTGGCCCTGTGACGGCTGCGACGATTCTAGCAGTTGCGTTGTTTTTTAACATTATTTGAGGAGATTATCCCCCCGTGAATCTTGAGAGGTAGGGGGAAAGAGGGTGAATATGGACGGCCAGACTCCTACGGCAGCAATTGCTGCTGCCGCAGCAGCACTGAGCGGCGAGGATCCTGCAACAGCGAGAAAGCAACTGGCTCTTCTTTACCAGAAGTTGCCTGTAGATGACCGCCGTTATGTCTCGGAAACAGACAGAGATGAAATATTCAGGCGCCTTAGGAAGGACAACCGCATGTAGGCCGCATTCCGACAGACGAATGCAAACAATATTGTAACGCTTATATACATGCCTGCGCCAGCATCTGGACTTCCATGTCACTATACATATTCTTGTGCTTATGCTTATGTGGCTATAAAGCCTTCTTCTGTACGGAGGAGCAGCTCAGCTGGAAGAGCCTCAATGCTTCAGCAGCAGTTGTTTGTGCCCATGGCGTGTCATACTTTGTTGCGCCGCTCTATATAGGGCTTTCTGGGGACACCACAGCTCGTTCCTTATCCGTCTACCTGGCTGTAGGGGGAGAGCATTCTTTTGGTGATGAAGATGTCCGGGGAAACCGCGTGGTTGTTGAAGGTGTGTCTGTCTCTGTTTGCTTCTGGCATTTAGGTGTTTTGACTGCAACGCCAGAAACCCTACATGGATCTCTCTAACGCATGCAGTTTACGTGTGTCTTTCGTGTTCGGGCAAGCACAGACGGCTCGGCACCCATCTCTCCTTTGTACGGTAAGGAATGCTTGGCACTACTGCGGCGTATCCTACCAAGGGGCTGCCCTTGAATTGGTCGCTGGTGGTCCAGTGGGCTCCTGGAGTTTGCACACAGCACATTTGTATAGGGGAGAGCTCTCTGTAGTTGCAAATGAGGGTCTATGTCCTCCGATGCGCCTTGTGCGTCGTGGCGTTGCTCTGGTGTGCTGCGTGCAGCTCAACGGAAATGGACAAAATATATCCCGAGCAGCTGTTTCGAATGGAGCTGGGTGAGTGTGCGTAGAGTTTTCACAACTGAAGAGTAGTAGCCGCACATACGTTCGTATGCCGCCCATTAGGTCCCTTTGCGAGGCAAGAAGAGGGCTAGCGGAGGCTGTGAGCATCTTTAGAAGCTGCATTCTTCTATCCCGCCCATGACGGTTTACTGGAATGCCGAATGGTAGCTGCATTTCTGTGTGTGTGTGTATGTATGTATGCATGCATGTATGTTTGTATGTATGTATTTATGTGTTGTATTTCAGGGGGGAATCGCCGAGCCCACGAGTTCCTGAGAGAGCACGGGTAAGGAATAGTGGCTTAATGACGAAATGCATCTGTCCTGGTGCTTGACAGCATATGATGTCAGCTGCGGTTGTATGGAAGAAAGTGTTTTATGTTCTTCTTTGGGAAGGAACCGCCGCACTTCCTGCTTAACTTGGTAGATGTGGGTGCAGCCGGGGAGCAGGGTGCAGGATATATGGCAGCAGAGCTTATGCGGGAGTCGCGATTGAACTGTGTCAGACGTGCAGGAGTGATGGCTGGTGTTGTTGCATGTGATGGGGCTGTCGTGGCCCTGGTAGTTTCCTTTGCGCGTGTAGTTGTATATTTCCAGTAGGTGCTTGCATGCTAAGTTGAGGCGTCAACTTGGGTGTCGATGCCGTTTCAGGGCGGACCTGAACCAACCGTTGGACTATCAGGGCAAGTTGGCAGCAAAACACCGACAGTTGATGGACGTGAGTTCCCATGTTGCTGTTTTCATCTGCTGTTCTACACTTTGGTAGGGGCTCGTACAGTACTAGGACACAGCTTCCTTTTCTATAGTACAGGAAAACGCACTTGCAGATGCAGGATTGTGCTGTTGCATGCCCGAAGCCGCAACGTAGGGGTGCATGTTGGGTTTAAGAAAGACGGAATGGTGATGGATGTACACTGCTGCAGCGCCTCGTCAGCAGTGAGATGAAGTCAATTGGATGGGTGGTCGGGGCTCAACAGGATATCCCTGGATCCAACAAGATAGCAGCTGCAGCATCACAGCAGCAGCAGCAGGTGAACGATGCTCTGCATGGCTTCAAGCAGTCTGTACAACAGCCCGTACAGCCTGTCCCATCTGTTGTCCCGGCTGCACCAGTTGCTGCGGTGGCTCCCTCGACGGCTCCTTCGATCTCCATAGGACGCGGAAATGTATTGGAACACTCTCTTGGGGTTGGCATGAAGCCCACAGGGGCTGGCAGGGGCGTTAGGAGCCGCAAGCTGGAGATGGACTTCGATTTCGAGAAGGAAGCGGCTCTTCTGGCGGCAAAACAGAGGGCAGCAGCACAAGGTAGGCGCACGCCGCACCCACCTCCGTGTATCTTCCTGCAGGGTTTGGGCGTGGCTGTGCAGGAGTTTCGGTAGCAGTTGGCAGCTGAGCGTTACTAGGGGCTGACGCGAGCCTCACTATGATGCAGACTAGCTGCAGTTGCCGCCTGTATGCACATCCTGTTGGATTGATTTCAGCAGGTGCAGGTGTGCATGTGCTTCGCTTCTCTAGGGTCGCCGCACACTTCTGGATGTTCTTCCCAGCCACCTCCACAACAGCAGACCGCAGGGCGCGGCGGCTTCAGCAACAGTGGCAGTGAAAGTACCAGTCTTCCTAGGGCAGCAACAAATCCCACTTTCGGCAGCAGCGGGTCCTTTGGCACTGGGCAGGGTGTTTCTGTGGGGAGTGGGTACGGGTCCAGCAGCAACCCGAGTAGTGGCGCCTACGGCAGCAACAGCACGCGCTTTACGGGCGCGAAAAGCATATCCTCTGCCCAGTACTTCAACGAGGAAGAAAGGTACGATGTTTTGCGTGCACTGCAGTGCACAGTCCAGATGCAAGCAATAGAGGCCGAACTCATCCCGGTTCACATTACTCCTAGCAACCCTAGGCGAGCGGGTATGCACTCCAGATTCAGTTGTGGAGGGGATTCTCTAGAACATACCAATGTGCCAGCTGGTGCTCGGACCTGTTACTGTGTTTTCTGCAGCTCTCCCCCAGTAGCCGCTGTGCCTGTCGACCCCTCACGGAGGGCAATAGGCTCGGATGAAGTTTTTGGGCGGAGTAGCAGTGGTAGAAGGGTAAGCGATTTCACTGTTAGTATTACTTAAGTATATTTGCATTTGTTTATGTGGAACAAAGTCCTATTGAGTGCCGGAGCGTTGATGGGTGCATAGTGGATGCTTGGTTTGCCAAAGAAGCATTCAGCACATGCCATCCGGAGTAACTGTATTTTATGTATTGACATGCGTACACGTGTGTGTGTGAAGCGGGTATATTAATTGTTGCCAGTCGTCGTGGAGACGGTGATTTTGACTGTTGTGGCGTCAGGGATGGGAGGACCAGAGCGCTGCTCGCGTGGAGACCCTGCGCATGCACGCGCAGCAAGGCTGGCAGCAGCTGTCTCAGGCGGGTAGTGAAGCCCTAAGCAAGGCTCGGGAGTGGCTAGCTGGTACATAAGAGCGGCAGCCAGAGCAGGCTGCATAACAGGTCAGGCTTTATTCAAAGCCGCTCCTCGGAGGACAGTTCAAATTTCAAGAGGTCTATATGGACATTTCCTTTGTGACTTGCCCATTAACTATGGTTGTATTCTCCGTTCCAGAGGTTTCGAGCGGCTAGTGTAAGATGTCAGCTCTGTAGATCATAGCTACTCTGGTTCTAAGTAGCTGTAGTAAACAGGGTTGTGTTCCAGTTCTAGCGGCAGGGATAGGTGTTGCTTCTGCACTTTACACAACTTTGTGAAGTACGGATGATGACTGGAGACGGCTGCAAATTTAAAGCCGCACCCTGTTGTCAGGGAGGTCAGTAACTTGATTCAGTACGTCAGTGCAAGCAGGAGCAGTCACAGTTCCACAACGACACGTAATCAGTACTACAGGCTCGTGTGTCGTCGTGTGCACCGCAGAGTGCGCTCAGGACGCATACGCCTAGGTCGCTCGGGAAGTCAGGTTAAATGCTGAACGTCACAATCTTAGTATTTCTTTTTTCGTGTATTCCTGAACAGCTGAGATACGCTCTGAGAGCTTCGTAGCTGCTGTAGAGACGACTTCGCTCACGATAGCTAATTGATCCATATGGTTTTCCATGTTGCCTCCCACATGATTTTTGTATCGTCGAGATCCGGTAGAAGTTGGGTAGAAGGCTCTACTACAAACCCTTCAGAGTACACAAGGAAAAACTACAGGCCCACTTGAGTTTTTCGCTCAGTACTTCAAAATACTACAAAACCTAGGAGTTACCTAGTTTGTAAGTCGGTCTGAAGGGAAGATGGGAATTGACTATCTGAAGCAAATTCTCCTTGTCAGGAAGTGTCCAAAGACCTGGCGAACCAACAACCTGCCGCACTAAACAGCAGGCTATCGAGCAAAAATTGTGTAACGGGCGGCGATAAATGGACTGTGCCATGGCGTCTGCCTACCGTCCCTGCGTACCGATGGGAGGCCACACAATGAAGGGGCGTTGGAGGGATTCATTGGTAGCGTGGAGTTGTTGTTTTGTTTTCAAAGTACGATTGACTGGCTACACTCCCTTCCTTTTTCTCGAACGGGAGCCATGATAATGGCAGCTCTCTCTAAGCAGTGGCGCAGCTCTTCGAGAACATTTTCGGTGATCGTTCTGGCATGCTCTGCTATCTGCATTTACCCCCATGTTTGCAAAAGCAATAAGCTGTAGCAGGTTCAGGAATAGAGGGAAGCCACAGATAAAGCACACCTCGAAGTGGCTGCCACTGTTGAGCTAGAACTCCAAGTTGGGCTAAGAGCTTGTGCTCACTAGGCCAAGGAGAGGAAGGTAAAGGCAGAAATGGTGGAATTTGCCGAAATGATGGAGTACGTACGCCTGGGCGAATAAAGAAGGGCTGTCTTCACCTTCCCATTTGGGAAGGGAAAACCAGGATTTGGAAGTGACGCAGACAAATGTCTATTGAAGCACGATTTGGTGACCCTGGCGAGAAGTGTAGACAGCAGAAGCGGATGAGAGCCGGCATACACTGAGCACGGGAAGCTGTGGGGAAGGCGTTGAAGGGGGCTTATCGAGCGATACATTTGATCCCTCTGCAACTATAAAGCTCCACACCATCCGGTGTTGCAGGCACCCCGACGACTCTGGAGAAGCTTAACGTCAAGCAACGTCGCCAGAGCAGCAAACAAGACAATTGCGGGAACCTCCTAAAACTCACAGGAGCTCTCGAGCAATAGAGAGGCTGGAAGAGGTGGCGGGTACACCTGCAGATTCTCTTCAAGCCTCACTCTGGCCCACTCACTATGATAATGACGATCGGGAGTAGACACGAATGCTTGACACGGGATGTGGAGTGAATCTGAAGCCTGAAACTAATCCCGAAAAGTTTGTACTTACATGTCAGTTCGTTGGACTGGTTTCTATGATTAAGCTTTGCCATTGGCAGACTGGAAACGATAACCACTAGAGCATTGCGCGTGACGTCTCTTCTCATCTTCACAAGGATCAAACTACTAGGGTACCGGGCGTTCATGCAGGGCCATTTCATCATGGACGTATTCGGGAAAAGGCCTTAGGTGCCTTGGATCTAGCTTGCGACCTCCAGGCGTCTCTGTTGGAGCCCCTATGCCGGAAGGCAATGAGCTAGCGCGTCTCTGAGCGGTTTCAACAATATGTGCACTACTTTCGTAAAATGTGAGGCAATGCTTTAGCAGATCATGTTGTAGTCCATGCAAAACAAGAGCTGGTGATCAGATCCTATTGATGGCCGAGGCTGCAGCCCTCAGAAAAAAATCATTAGCTCTGTTCTCCTGAACAGCAGGAGGAAAAGGTCTTCCATAGTCTCAAACAGAAGCTACTGGAGAGTTTCCTTATTCTTACGTGGATCAGAAGTGCTATCTCAGTAGTGTTCATAATTAGTTTACCGTCAATCAAATGATGCATAATCATCCACGATGTGTTGATAGACCCAGCCGATATACCAACTTCGCGCCGGCGTGGACTTCAGGTGCGTCGGAGGGACTGGCCCAATCACTCGACTTTGGTAGCTCAACGAATTTCTGATAAGCATCGGTATTGACAGGGACCCGAAGTTCGTTAGCACCTTCTGAAGCGAACTTATGATGCACCGTGGCGATGACTCCAGCATGACCAGCGGAAAACAGCCCGGAGTAGGCAGTCATCTAGGACACAACCTCATGGTTCGGCAGTACCTGTGACTCTTAAGCGCGCAGAATACATATTGGTTACCTTCTATTCGGAATCCTTTTACAATTGAACATTGGACCCTTCGACGGGCTGGAGTCTGGCATTGCTGATATTTCTGTTGCCCCCGGTAGCATCTAGGAAACTAGAAACACCGGTAGGCCACGAAATGCGACTGAACTAAAATCCTTAAGCTAAGAATTCCGTGAAAGCCACGCTCCTTCGTTTCCATGTTTCCTGCGCACCGCTGCCCAGGTGGCTGAAGCTGTGGAGGAGGAGGCTGCATGGAATGAGTTGCAGTGAGCCTTCTTGTGATCCAACACTCAAGGCAACTACATACGCGAGCCGAACTGTGCCTCCTTTGCTTCATGTACTATCTTGGTTTTTTCGCTGCGAATTTTTTCACGACATAGGATATCCGTCTCTACCCGTTGCGATCATGGCATTGCTGGCTGTTCGCGGGTAAAGTTCTGGAGTATTTGGGTGATTCCCTGAATAGTTTAGGAAGCCTGCATTAGTCTTAACATGACGCCTCCAAGCGGAGAGAAAGTTTGCCATGCAGGTGGGCTCACTGACCCGATAACTAATAGCAATAGATCCCACCCAGCGTCCAGCGAACTTCGTTGGCAGCTCGCCGCCTCCGCTCTTCGAAGTGCTTGCAGATCGAAAAAAGCCAAGTTGCCTTGTTGAATGTAACGGCTGGGCGTCATTTGCCATAATTTCTCCTCTGGCGTTCCTGTGAGCACGGTAATGCACCAGTGCTTCCTCAGCACATGCGCATTACCGTGCTGTTGCGAGCTGAGTGGTGAACGCTGCGCAGATAAGGGGCTGACTTTCAACAGAAACATCTAAACTTGGGTCAGCCAAGTTTACGGTAACTCAGTGTAATCCCGGATTGCCGGAAAGGAACGAGTGTCGGGTTGCACTGTTGCTTTACCCACAAATTCTGCATCAGGTAGTCAAGACACATCGAGGAATGTTGCTGGATAGAGAGGCACAAATAGTTAAACAGAGTGCACTTGGTGCATTTGGTGTGACTGGAAGATTTCTGTTTGATATGATCCTTGAACATACTGGCGTGCCGTTTGCCTTTGAGGGACAGGCAAGGGCTCATGTGCCCACTTCACACAGAATTCCGAACATTTCACATACAATGTTACATGTACAGGCGGCCAAGGACCTCGGGCTGTTTAGGGGAGGAGGCAGCCCTGCATGAGTTGCGTTATTCCCTGGCCCGAAGAATGGTGCAAGGTAACCCCACAAGCAGGCAAACCCAGGCTTCCCCTTGATGCATGGTCTATCGTCGTACACAACAACTATATACTTGTTCAGTCGTCAATGTCCAGTTGCGGCACAAGCAGAAGTACGCGTACCAACTTCAAACAGGTATCGCTACTGGTCAACAGCCACACAAGTTTTATGTCTATCTCAGGGGCCGCCACGGTACAGGTGCTCTTGGCTTTAGTTCGTCGCATTAGGCTCGACGCTGAATGTAGGATGAGCATCATTAGGTTGGGGAGGCACAGAGGAGACATCCGTAATTTGCAGGCCTCTGAGCAGCTCAGCGAAACCTACCACTGTCTGTATATCTTGACGCCCGAGACAACGGGGCCCCCGGTGCCTACCCTTGTGCCAATTCTAAACTATATTTTCCCTGTGCATTTACAGAAGGCTGCCAGAAATTCAGCGGGTTGTTCTTGGGGCTGCTTGCACGGCCGACGGCAGCTGCGACAGACGAGCCGCAGTAGCAGACGCAGCAGCCGTTGCGGCGGTAGCCTAATATCCTAGGAGCCCAGCCACGTCTGCCTTTTGCGGCGAAATCAATTTTCCGCCTCATTTCCTTCTGGGATGTAAACGCTTTTCCGTACACGCATACCAGAGGGGAGCCCCATCGTTATCCCTTCGGCTTTCGGGGACACCGGCAGAAGGAGGACCCGAGTCCCAAGTTTTCATGCTCTCATCGTGTGTTGGGGGCCCTGTGCTGGCTTCTTATTGCACCAAAGCCTGTTGCTTGTCTCGTATCTACGTGTCTGGGGCTGCGGCGGCTACACTTCCTCACCGCCGCTACCCTCAGTAGCCCTGGTGGCGCTGCACCGGACGCACGAGATCCCCTGTATATCAAGAGCAGCAAAGCATACAGCTGCAAGCCTAGCAGCATCAAGAGCACCATCCCAGGCCCTATCCAAGTCCCAGCAGTTCAACAACAGAGAGTAGAGGGAGGTTTAGGCAAGCACAGGCTACACAGCAGCAAGACAGGCGCCCCAGGACCCCCTGATACTTTTGGGGCCCCCACTCAGATGTGTTCAGCTGGTTGTTCGGCATTGCAGGGCCCCTGGGCAGCCCCAGCAACAGCCGCACGGTACATTGCTGCAGAAGCAAAGGCAGCAACTGGAGCCAGCACGGTAGGAAGATGAACGCGGACGGGTACGAACCGCCTCTGCAGCCTTCATGGCAGCAGAGGCAGCAGTTACTGCAGCAACAGCAGCTGCAGCAACGAACTGTACAGCAACAAGAGGATTACGGCAAACCGTCACAGGCAGTTGCTGCGGAAGGGATACAAGGGAACCGTCAGCAACAACAGAGGTGGCAGCAGCAGGCGCAACAACAGCAGTATGTGTCCTACCCAGTTATTAACAACCCAACGCAGCAACATACTCTTCAACGGCAACCTGGGATGATGGAGCACTCTCAGCAACAGATGCAGTGGCTGCAGAACGAGTTGCAACAGATGCAGCACGCACGGCCGTGGCAGCAGCAGCATCCACAGATGAATCCGTCAAGCGAACAGCAGCAGGCACAGCAGGAGACACAGCGGTTACAACCTCAGCAGCAGGCGACGGAGCAACAGATGCTCTCCCATCCTCAAGAGACGCAGCAGCAACCCCCACAGCAGCCGCCGAGGCTGCAGCCTTCGCAGCTGCAGCAGCAACAGCCTCGGCCGCAGCCTTCTCAGGAGCAGCAGCAGCCACAGCCGCAGCAGCCACAAATGCAGCAACAGGCACAGTTTCATCAGCGGCCACAGCTACAGCAACAGCCCCAGCTGCAGCCGCAGCCCACGACGTCGCAGCCACAGCTGCAGCAGCAACCACAACTGCAGCAGCTGCCCAAGGCGTTGCAGCCACTGTTACAGCAGCAGCCACAACTGCAGCAACCACCACAACTGCAGCAGCAGCCACAGCCATCGCAGCAGCCACACCCTCAGCAGGAACAACTGCAGCAGCCAACACTGCCGAAGCAGCAAAAGCTGCAGCAGCAGCCGCATCTGCAGCAGCAACCAGCGCTGCAGCAACCAGCGCTGCAGCAAACAGGGCTGCAACAACAGCCGCAGCTGCAGCAACAGCAGCAACAACCACAGCCGCAGTTGTCACAACCGCTACAACAGCAGACGGCATCTCCTCAACAACCTCATCAGCTGATGCAACAGCATAGTAGTGTCCAATCGCAGTATTTGTCGCATGATCATACCCACGCAACAGCAGGGCTTGAGCCCCCAGGGACCTCTGTCACACCTGCGGGGGGGCTCCGTGCGCTAAATGGTTTCTCTGCTGTTTCTGCGTCTGCTGCTCATGGCATTGGCAGTAAGGTTGGTGCGTGGGGCGATCCCCGTTCAACTGGTCAGCCGATGAGGTCTAGCCATGCTGCGGGAGATGCATCAGCAAGTGACGTTGCCTTTGCGGCGCAGCAACTACCACCACAGCAGCCGCAGCAGCAGAAGGATCAACGTCAGCAGATGCCGCTGCAACCACAGCAGCAACAACTTTTTTATTCAACACCGGAGCATCATCCAGCAGCAGTGCAGCAACAGTCGATTGCTCACCTTTCCGCGCAGGATGCACAAGGGCACACACCCTTCCAACCCCATCAGCAGCTTTATCAACATCAACAACCGTTTCAACCGCAACAGCCTCCACAGCAGCAACCATTGCTCCCTCAGCAGCAGACGCAACAGCAGCAGGCGCTACAGCAACAACAGCAACAGGCGGCGGAACCAGCCCCATTTCGGCAGGCGCAGCAGATGGGGCCGCCGTCTGTTGACCAGGGTTGTGATCCGGTGCAACAGCAGCTACAACAGCAGCAGTTGCAACAGCAACAGCAGCCACAGCTACAACAGCAGCAGCTGAAACAGCAGCAGTTGCAGCAGCCTCAACTACAACAGTGGCAGCAGCAGCAATACAATGAGCCCCACAAGAACGTCTCCCAACAACTCCAGCAGGAGCGGCGGGCACCTTCTCTTATGGGGGTAGGCACGGGATCGTTTCTTCCTAGCGCAGAGCCTAATGGCGTCAAAGGCTCTTCTGATAGAGGTGAACATGGACAGAAGCGGCAGCAGCAGGAGCAACATGACAGTGTCCCGGAAGACATGCCGCCGCTGCAACCTCTCGCGCGCCCCATCAACAACCGAATCGACCCTGCCCATATTCCTCGCCCTGAGTGGAATGGTACGGCAAGCGATGGAGGCACATGCGCTAATGCTGCTGCTGTTGTTGATTCTTCCAACTTCTGCGCACATTGCTGTAGGATGCATGTCAAGCTTATGTCGCTTGCCTGTCCTTTTACCGCATGCATGTGTGTCCGTTGTCGTTCATTTGGTCGCATGCCCACATTACTGTAGGAGGCGTGGCGTGCTCATCTCGCTCCTTTCTTTCTTTAGCGCGCAGCACTAGCATGGATTTGCATGTGCATTCGAGACCGTTAGGAGACCGAAACAAAGCCGACGAATGCCCTCCTGTGCTTGCTGTTTAAAAATTATTGTGCTGCTGCCCAGTTTGTCCAAGTGCCGTATATCCGCTTTTTGTGTCGGCACCCTCGTTTTTTCAGAACAAATAACGAATATATACGGAAAGAGGATCGAGACAGACAAGGCAGGGGCTACCCCCCCTTCGCCTGCCGGGTTTTACACGGCATTCGACAAGGGCTGCTGCAGCTGCAGGTTCATGCGCTCTACCATTAACCAGGTATGGATCAGGAGGTTGCTACAGCTGCATCTGCTAGTGTTGCTTTGCCTGTTTGCAGAAACAGGCAAAGTGCTGCCTTTCTGACCCCGGTGGCGCTTGAGCACCTCGCCTTGTCGCTTATGAAGAATAGACAGCAGCAGAAGCAGCACGGTGGGCTTCTGCCATTTGGAGCTCTTACGTTGTCGCCTGCCATGCTGCTGTGCTGCAGGTTCCGGCGTTCAGTCACAGTCTTGAACTCTCTCGGCTGCCGTTCGCCATTGTCGTTACCCCCTTTGCAGCACAGCCCCCAACTGAAGAAGCAGTGCCTTTGGTGGACTTGCGGCTCAGCCGGAGACAGGCGGAGCAGCCCTATTCGTATGCCGGCTCAGCGGCAACAGCAACAGCTGATCAAGACTCCACTAATCTGCGGACAGACTTCTATGGGGGTTATTTCGACGTAGAAGAGTCAGATACAGAGGACGAGACCGATACGGGAACTGGCAGCAGCAGCAGGAATGCCGCTTCTGCCGTTAGCAGCTGGAACAGGAGCAGCTCCAGAACAGCAGCCAGCGGCGAGGGGATTGTTAGGTGCAGCAACTGCATGGCGTATCTAAGTCCATTTATGTCGTGGGCCAGCAACAGCACGCACTGCTTGTGTAACCTCTGTGGCTCCTCATTCGAGCTGCCCCCCTTTTACCTGACGCTTTTAGATCGGTACCGCAGCGGCTTGCGCGCCAGCAGCAGCGGTGTGGGGGCAGCTTCTTCTGAGGGGGAGAGGTATTTTAGACAGCGTAGGCAAGAACTGTGGAAAGGGTCCGTCGATTTCGTGGCCCCCAGGGCCTTTGCGGACGCTTGCAAACTAACCCAGCTGCAGCACAAGAGGGAGCGTATGCTCAGGCAACTGCAAGTGCAAAGGGAGGTCACCAAGCAGCATCAGCTTACCCAACAGCAGCTGCATCGAGCAGATCCGCAGGGGCTACAGCAGGAAATTGACGAAAACTGCCTGAAGCAGCTGCACGCGCAGAAGAGCAAGTGGGCGGGAGCCCAGGCTGGTGTTTCGGCTGGTGTGGACTCTGACAGCCAGTGTGGCGATTCCCTTCCCCGCTTGGGTGGCAATAGCAACGATAGCAGCCTGCGGCCGTGTATCGTCTTCGTAATTGACGCAACAGCCCCGAGTCTCACGTCGGGTCTATCACATTCTATTGCTGCGGGGCTGGAACAAGTACTCCGTGAGGTGTACCTCCAGGTGGATATATGCCTAATTCTCGTTTCTGACAGGCTGTATTTCATTCCTAACACCAACAAGACCGGACCACAGCAGCTGCAGCAGGGGTTGCAGCTTTTGGTTGTAGACGACGTTTCGGATCCATATTTACCTGCTCCAGTAGAACACTGCTTTTTCCGGCCCCAGGACAGAGACGGAGTACGGGACAGGCACCATGTAGTTAGCCGATTGTTAGGTTGAGAGTGGGGAAAATATAGAGAAAGAAATATTGGTTAATGTGCTTCGCCGCTCTGGCACTGCAACTACGACCTGCAGTGCCTGCCCAAACCGGCTGGAAGTTTGGCTATCTGCAAAGCCAGCAGATTGTTCGGATGATAAATACAGTTGTAAGGAAAATGGGTGAAGCGTGCGTGCGTTGTGTCTTTGCCTGCAGTTACTCTGGGCAGTGTCGCTGCTCCCAGCAGCCTTAAACAGCTGCGTCAACATATCGCATACCTCTGCAGCGAATGCTGCTCTAAAGGTGATCCCGCAGACAAGACGCTTCAGCGGCAGCTGTAATTGCTGCGGCTAGTCGAGAGTAGCTACCGAAGACTTTGCCTTTTGGCGACGGTAGCGACGGAGACAACTAGTGCAGTTGATGCCATTTTCATTGCCGCAGCTCCACTGCCAACAGCACATACACTACAGCCAGCAACGTCTTCTAGCCATTCCCTTCTGCACCAGTTTAATTTGCCGGATCTGGTTGGGAAGCACGGCATCTATTGGTTCAGTGTCTCCGTCGGTAGTGTCTTCTCAGCCCCAGTGTAGCCACAAGCGTATGCAGCACCTATGTGTGAGGGGGCATGCGCAGGTAGCGGTCGATTTAATAGCCGAGAGGTCCGCGGGTGGGATGGTGGAGATGTTTTACTGCACCTTGCCAGACGTCGGTGAGGCTTTTATCCCAAGTTCCATGGGTAGTTCCTAAAGCTTAAGGGTTGTGGGTACGAATTTGACCCTTGTACTTGCTGTACAGCCGGAGTTTTCCCTTGAACGTGCATCCACATTTTGGCAGGTGTAGGGGCGCTCAAGCATTCTGCAAAGGCATCACAAGGGCCAGCAAAAGCAACCGAAATCCACCAAGTAGGTCAACACATATGACGTTTCGGGAGGTGATGTAGATGCCTTGGCGCAAACACAAAGGACAACAGGGAAGCTGGGTAGCTGCAAAAAAAGGGGGCAGGGAGTCGGCGTAAGGCGCATATGCAGCAGTTCAGGCAGCACGTAGAGTTGGGTCTGGAAGAGGCACAGTCGAGAACAAAATGTTCTGTCTAGATTTTGTGCCTCTGGGTTTCAGCAAGATTTCTACAACTCCATTATAACACAATGCTTTGCAGCGTGTGCATGCGTGGACGTATACGCGTGTCCCCCGCCCAACTTAATCCTGGAGCTCCAGTCCCTAGGTTTTCCCGCACAACAAACAGGAGGAGACATTCGCTTTGTGCCAGAATTCTGTGGCTCAAGGTGAGAACTGGGAAAAGTGTGCACTGGATGCGGGTTCTGGAGCAGTACTTAGTCTGTTAGATATGGTGCCCTCCCGACTTATTCAAAGGGCCACAGCGTATTTGTGCTGTTCTTCATCCTTTCTGCAGAG
The DNA here is from genome assembly GCA_904066255.1 of Eimeria sp. OTU-X. NCBI lineage: Eukaryota > Apicomplexa > Conoidasida > Eucoccidiorida > Eimeriidae > Eimeria > Eimeria sp. OTU-X. The sequence goes on along the minus strand of CAJFCX010000107.1, from coordinate 19,598 downwards.
ACAAGGAATGGGTGGCCGCCGAGATAAGGCGTATCTTCACCTCGTGCTTCTACTTCGATGTCGAATTTAAGCTGCGTCTTTCGAAGGTTCGTTTTGCCTGCCCTGCAGCGGGGTTTGCTAATTCAGCCCCCTCTCTCGCTGTAGGAACGCGATATAGGTGTCTCATCTCTTATTGTCCAAACACTGTCCGGCGGCGTCAGCCGAATTTGCACTTGCTGCTGAGTTTGCTTGTACATACGTAAATAGTGCATCTAGTGGAGCAGTTGCAGTTGCTACTGCTCGCGCCAAAATGGTATGGATAATCACATGGACGTAAAGGTGGTTTTGAGTAGATGTGCTGCACTTTCCGCAACCCTTGGCAGCTTGGCTGCCGCCACCTCCTGTGAGGTCAGGAGACTTGAGATATGCTGGTTGCCTTTGCTGCTGACTGCAGGGTTTGGCTGTGGACAGAATCTTGGTGTCCTTTTCTGGGGCCAGGTCGTTGGTGGACCAAAGCACTTTCCGGCTTCCTCGCCTCAGCTCACAGTCGACTCTGTTGTTTCAGTTGAAGCACACGGAACAGTCCGTTGATACCCTAGCAAAAATATGCTTCCGAATTGTTACACACTACGACATTTTATTTAGGGAAATGAAGATTTGGAACTAGGTTGTCCGGATGGCAATTGCTCCATACGTCTCCAGGCATGGTTCATGTGCTTGTGGGCGGAACAGGTTGGAGACGCAGAAGAACGTTTATGCTCAAAGCGTATGTGCCTATATCCCGATGCATCCTTCTAAGAAAGTACCGAACCGGCGTCTTCTCAGGGTGCATTCTTTGTCATTGCCCATAACGTTTTCTCTCGCTTCTCTGTTCCGCTATGCAGAGGTGAGTGCTCCTGAGTTAGCATATGAGCTCATTGTGAAAGCAGTGCACGTAAATCATGGTAGCCCATGCTATCTGCCGCATAACATTCCGCTTTGGAACGCTCTACGGGCTTGTTTGTGTTGCGGCACTCCATTTGTTCCGCATGGTAGGTGGACGCTACGACTTTCCTAATGGCCAGGACCTCAGCCATTATGGAACTACATCAAGAACCCCAGTGGCGGGAAAAAGCCATCAAGAACCTCGTCGAGATTCTTAGCGCATATCGGATAAATGTACATGCCCACTAACCACAGGATGGCAGGTTATCATTATTCGACTAACTGCCTGAATGCCCGTATACTTGATCGCTTTCTACCTCCATTTTGCTTTAAGCTTCGCAGGGTGTTGGAAGCTCAGGGGTATTGAGCACTGCGCGCAAAGGTAATTTGCTCCGTGGTCCTCTTAACATATTGTTTTTTGCCTCTCTGTCAGCCTTTCTGTTGTTGCAACTCAGTGTGCAAGCGCATCATCTGAGGGCCAGCTTATCCTTCCAGACTCTCTGAAGCTCCTTCCAGTATACTTACAGGCGCTATTTAAGCATGCTGTAAGGCTTCTCATCGCTAATCAGCATTGGAATGCTGTACTTCGTGGCCCACTGGGGCCCACACAGTCGGCAAAATTGCGACACTTACCAGCCGGGACTGTTGTGTGCCAATCTACAAGCGCAGTTTCTTCGTGTTTACGACGCATATAAAGCTATAGGCAATATTGACACTGGCGTAAGTGTACACACATTCGTGGGCTTTTGCTTGGGCTCATGCAAGTGCATATCATAGCTGCGGTTTTCTGTGCTGTCAGGCCTTCCGCCAGTCGACAGTGGACCCCCAGGTCCGGTTGTTTCAGTTGTTGCAGTTCCTGCGGATGTCAATTTCGGAGTTTTCAACTCATCTCTATCCCCGTCTATGCCTCTTGCACAAGTCCTACCTGCAGCCGCCCGGAGGCAAAGAACGCAAGGCACTTGATCGGGTAATTACAAGGTAGTTAGGCCGTCGGGCCTTCGTAGCGGGAAAGCTCGAGCCTTGGCCAAACACTGAGCTATCGAGACCATTCCGTGCAAGGAGTTTACAGGGTTCCAGACGTTTTTTAAGAAGGGATGTAGAATTTCAAGTTGGCGGTGGGGTGTCGTTTGCATTTCACTTGCTCTGTTGCGCAGGTAGGGGAGTACTCGGGTGTCGAAAATTTCGTATGGATGCCGCAATCGCTTCCGGCCAGTGGCACAAACATCCTAAGTGACGGAGTTTATCTGTGCGAAGCTGGATCGTACATGTTGTTGTACATAGGCCAGCACGTCCGGAGAGAGTATATAATAGACGTAGGCCTACACTTTGCCGTATGCTACGAGGACAATAAAGGCTCAAGACGACACCCAGTGAACATAGAGGCCGACAATTGACCAGTTATTGATGCATAGAGTTTTCCTTACTGTAATGTCGGCGACGCTCCCTGCCGCGCCCACATTTAGGTTTCATCCGTTGCCTTATTTTTCGATTTGTCGGTTGGGGTCCTGCAGCTTTTTGGATTTGATGCGCAACTTGACGAGCGGTCAACGACGGAACTTCGCCTTCAGAATACTGAAGGAACCGCTGGAGGTCTGGCAATTCAATGCTTGCATCATGCTGCTCATCGTAGCGGTGTGAATTTGTGGGAAACAGTATTTCATTAAATATGTTCACCCTTATAAGTACAAACTCGTGTCCAGGCTTATACCCAAAGATGTACCTCGTACCTTCTGTATTTAGGAGGTGCAGTACCGTGGATAGAAACTCAGGACAAGACCAGCTGAATGAGAGAACGTGGCGGAAGCAATGAGCTTTCTGTTGTTGCAACTGATTTTGTGATCTTTTTCAGAGAGAATCCTTCGCGTTGTAGAGCAAGTTCGCTTCGAAAAGTTCGACGCCCCTTACATCCCCTTGCGGATCGTCGCACCAAAGTGAGATTAATCCATGACCTATGAGAACCTTAAGACTGAATGAAATCAGTCTTCAATCGGGCTCATCTCGTTGATTCTTGGGGCAGCATCGTACACATCCAACATTGTGACGGGGGACTACACACTTTGGTGGACCACACACTTTGTAAATATGCTATTTCCCGATTTCAAGTTCTTATTTGGGTTTGTGATCAAGTGTCGGGCAGCACTGCGGCACTTGGAAGTAAACAGTAAGAATGCAGTCCAGTGAAAGTTTTGTGTCGTGATGCAGGTCTTATGACGAAACTCGCTTGTTGACGCACCTCATCGAAGATCCACTGAGCGGAGATGGGAGCTACGTGGATTTTCTGTGCGACCTCCACAAACGAGTTCACGCCAGGATGGAAGACAATTGACATAATCAGGGGCGCAATGACGGAAGCGGGCGAAGAGATGCATGTGTAGATATGCGATGCTGTACAGAAGCTGCGCCCGCATAATTTTACGCGTGTGTTATATTTGAGGAGAGAAACATTCTAAACATAAGGCGGAACGTGCCCTTTCCGGGTTGCCGACAGTTGCGCAGAGGCGTAGGGAAGGCCTTGTACGCTTATCAACTCCTTTTGGGTTACGATTACTTTCGCGAAAAGCCGGTGACCCTCGCAGCAGTCAGCAATTGACATGATGAGGTTGAAGTGATGAGAAGGCAGAGGGCAAAAACGCTGCCGTTGCCCATGTTATTCTAGCCCACTAGGCCCCGTAGATTTGGTGGTCTTTTGCTTACATGGGGATCCGCGTTCCCCCCCAAATTATGTTCTTGGCTACTGATTCACGTCTCAAGGCTGCTCCGGGGATACAACGTAGCATTCATTAACCCTTGCGAATCAGCATATTGTTCCCGTCTGCTGAATACGCGCTTACAGCCCCCGCGCTTGTTCTTCAAAGAGCAAACGAGAGCACAGCAGCTTGCTTAGGAAGCTTGCTAGAAACCGCTCAGCCATTTTGGCTTTTTTGGGAGCAGTTGGTGTGCAACGCAGTTGCACGCGTATAGCTTATCATCCTGCCTCCTTCGCGTTGTTGAGGTTTAGCGGCGCAGGCACTTCTAGATCCAAACGCCGGCTGATATTGTGTATCGTAGTGCCGCTGTCGCGGGGCGCGCGTCTCCCCACTAGTTATCGTCCCAGCGGCGGAAGTTACAGTATATGGCCTGAATACGCAGAAGCAGGAGGCAATCTGCATAAGTAGCTGGGTGTTGGAGCTTCACACACGATGGTGAATCATTTCTTGTCTACAAACCGGAGCCTACATGAAAAAATTCGATGAATACTTTCCAGGCTATTCTGCAAGGATGCGCTGTCGATGCGCGTGTATCTACACAACCTTGCCAATCTTAACCCAAGAGCAGCAAACTGACGACCGCCTTCCAGTTACGGGTTGCTAAGAAGAGTTGTCGAGGTGATGATGCCTCCCTATGTTACATGTTGTCTACTGACCTCCAGAAGTTTTTGCAAGTGCATCAAATCTGTCACACCACATATTTCCCTGCATGAATGCATCGCCCACTGGGGTATCCCGATGTCTACTGTGCGCACCCCTGCGGACCACCAAGAACACACAGGAAATCCCCTCCCCCTGTTTCTAGGTCTACAACTTCAGAATCATTGCGAAGATCAGGAGACACACCGGTTGCATAATTATTTACTGGGAGACCATCCTCATCCACAACAGGGTAGTGCTGGGAAGCGGCGTCTAAACGAAAAGCAAGAAACGGCTTCACCCGCCAGCCTCCACCTCCACTCCAGCGTGGACAGTGGATATTCAAATTCCACCAGTGAAAGCGGCAGTAAAGCGCCAAGCGAACCTCACCTAAGCGAGCACTCAGCATGGCCCCGACGGTACCGCCGCATCTGCTGTCATTACGCACAACGAAGTCTTGAAGGGGAATACCTGCGTCTTCTGCAATGACGCGGACGAAAGACATCGAGCAAGCATTGGAAGCGTAGCTCTGGTTGGCGTTTTCCTTTATGACGACACCCTGCAGTAGCCAACAGGTGAAACTGAAAGCCATGGAAACTGAAAGCCATGCGGCAGCATGAAGGTAAATGAGCCTAGCATAGGTAGCATACAGCAACAAATGCAAAGTGCCTGAGCTGCTGCACATCCAATGAACGCGAGCCGGCACGAACGAAAGGCCTCAATGCCTTTTCGTTCGATCTGGCAAAGAAGCGGAATAAGAGCACAGAATGACAATCCAACAGGTTCGAGGAGGACATACACAATCCAGATCGACACACAAACAAGTAACTTGCCTTGTGCATTGATGGTTTATGTAGAGACTGATGCTTATCGCTGTAGTTCGGATGCACTGCATGGGCCATGTCAGAGCTGACGATGAAAGACTTAGCGAGGGCTTCATAGAAATTGCGCTTGTATTCAAGGGCATCCAGACACCTCCGCATCCACGCCTGAACATCATCAACTCAAGCTATGTTCGAAAGGCCGCATGTCCGTTGTCCGCCGGTCCTTGACTTCCCACAGTGTTCAAAATAAACAGCCTGCTTTCAGGGCAGCAGCCTGCACAGCAGCTGCTGCTGAGTAAGAGAGGCAGCCACATTTTCCACGAGCGCAGTGGGGCTTTGTCAGTTTTCACACACAGCTTGCGAAAACCAACCAGTTGGAGAAAGCTCAACGACAGGGCTAGCAAAATCAGGAATCACTGGAGTTTCTCTCCGCACTTCCACACGCAGCCATACAGTTACACCAAGTCAAACAGTGCAAATGCATTCTACGCAGAGTTCCAGTTTGCATATCCCACAAGCGCAAAAGCGAGATTAGGAAGGGATGGAGAAACGACTAAGGTGGTCAGAAGAAATTGCACTGTGCTACCTCGAGAATGTTGGAGTTGGCGCCTGCCAGCGATTCCGACCCGACTTCTTCGTGATCAAACGCTACAGCCATCATGATGTCGTTCTCTATACTTTTACAATGGCGTCTGCTAGTCTCTATCAGCGCTTCAAACGCGGCAAAGGTCGAGGCCAGGTTGTCTAACCGCGGGCTCTCGATGAATTCCGAGTGAATACCTGACAGACGGCTGGGCGTGGAGTCCATTAGACAAAAATCCCAATCCAGAAGTTTTGCGTTGGGTACTCCAATCGTTCTACGAGACAGAACACAGGGGTGAGGAGCAAATACGCAGTTCTTTTCCAAAAAAACAGAGTCTTACCAAGGGCTAACTGGCGCTACGGGTTGCAGCACGACCGTCCGTGAAAGGCCACGTGACGACATCAAAGTTGAAAAGGAAATGACCAGGACACGACAGTACGCGCATGCTCTGATGCCGTCTACAGCTTCACAGGCTGAACACTCCCAATAAGCTCCATGGGAAGCTCAAGTATCCAGATACAGACCGCTCGTTCAATTGCATCAGAAAGACTAAACGTTGCCCCTCACTCCGTGACTAGACGCTCTAGAGCAGGCGGCAGGCGCTGGGCCTCATCTTTATTGTCTTGTTCTTTGCCCTCCTTGCCCTGGCTTAGTTGCTCGGCTATTGTCGAACACAAGACCGGCTGCAGGTGCTGCTCCTGCGAAAGCGAACGAGCCTTCGATATATGGTAAACATTATTGTATCAGGTGCACTGTGCAGTCATTAAAAGCAGCAGAACGTGTTATCAATCGCATGATAAGGGATGCGTGCCGAAAACAAAGACTTGGCCTATGCCTGGGGCATACGCTCAGATCACACGTCTAAAACCTGCACCAGCCCTACCGTAAGAGCTGAAAGCAATGGTCTACCTCACACGATTGAGAGCTCATTTTCTACCCAGAACTGACAGCGGAGAGCTCAATTCTACCCAGAAGGCACATAATTGCCTTCTACGTACAGGGGAATAATTGCTGATGAAATGACCTTGGAACCAAGCCTAGACGAAAACACAGATAACAGGGACCCCATGTGCTTACCTTGTTGATTGTGAATGCCCCAATTTCCTCGGCTGTTTTTAAGTGTATCGCGAGATTCGGCACGTAAAACAAAGGCCTTGATATGTGAAGCAGTCTCTCTTCCACCTTGTTCCCTGCAACGTCGCCGAAGCCAAAACCGCAATACAGGTATTCTATCGCACTCCGATAGTGCTGCTGTTTTCCTTTCAGTGTATTACTACTGTGTACACACCGTCACCAAGACAGCAGGGTAATCCTTACCAACGCGAAGGGCAACCTTTCCAGCCATGCCAAGTCCCCTATCAAACCACGTGTGCCAAAGGCCCCCGCCGTAACACTCTACGCTGCCCTGCGTTTCGTTGCACAAACGCAGCCTGTCTCCGCCTCTCAAGTTGAAAACGGGTGAGCGAGTTCTCTAAGCTGAAGGGGGCACTGAAACGAGACGTCCAACCTGAATTACACTACTCACCATGTGATACCCTTCTTTCTCCGCAAAGGCGCGCGGCCTCACACGCAAGCAGGGAGAGTCGGTGTGCGTTGCTGTTATGCAAAAGCCACCAGTGGTGGAACATCCAAAAGCTGCCCCTGAAACGATGCATTTTTCACAAGTTTCGAACCCTGAAGCCTCCAGTAAGCATCAGCTCCTCGAATGAAGTCAGGGTGTTGCTCGCTGTAGCCACGCCAGCCTGTGCACCGCTGTGAGAAAACTGTGTACAAGGAATCCAGAAGCTACAGAATGAAAAGACCCACCAACGACAAACGCAGCTATGCATGAATCGTTCCTTGTAACAAAGTATTTGCCTCCTCGCATCATTTCCCAGCTTCTCCTGAGAAAATACGAGGAGATAAGGTTATTCCATGCCCGTGAGCTCTCCTTAGCACGAAGCGCCCTTCTGTACCAGCGGTAACTGGCACAGCTTGTTCAGATCTCCGCCCTGCTCGCTGCAAGAATCTGGCATCAGCCTTTCACCCCAATTTGCTGCAGTGAGCAGCTAGGTGCATGCCAGCCTCACCGCTCGTCAAGCTCCAAGAAGCCTGCATTGGTAAGGATATCTTTCACAGCCTTGACTGAGTGGTAGGGTGAGCCTGTTTTGTTAACAAAATGGATGAACCTCTCGGCTACCGGCCTCGCCAGCTCCAGAGCCATCCTACGCAGACAGACATAGCAAATGCCGCAGAAGCCAAGCGCACAACGCGCAGGCAAATATTATCCCTGAAAATGCTACTGCAGATATGTATAATATACCCAGAGAAAGTCAATAAACATGAGAGCCTTCATTTTCTCCTTTAGGAGGCTTCATATATTCACAAACATTTGGAATGCTTAAACAGCCTAGTTGGATTTCCTGGTCAGTTTGGCGTACTTGTCGCTTTGATCGGTAGTTGACGCTGGCATCAGCAGCCGCTACAACGAACAGTATTGGCTTCCTATCAAATAAAGCAGACGTATGAACTAGCACTTTCCTCCGTTGCCCCTTATCTGCGACAGGGCCCTGTGTTCGCGTGGCTGGAGATGTTGTAGTGAACAGCACTCTCGCCACTGCTGTTACTACGTGTTACTCTATACACACCTACGCAGGTGCACACTCAGTATCTATCGCTGGACTCAGTGAATTCTCTCTAAAGCATTCTACATTACCAAATAACAGACTTTACGCCCGAAGCCATTTATCCAATAAGTATAAAGGAGAGAAGGAACTGCCCGTCGCCTGACCGCCCTAGGGTCAGTGCCTTAGCGGCACAGTCAGCCCCAAATTCTGAGGGTTGTGGGCACTCGTAACCCAGTTAGCCACAAATATGCTCTAAGTGATCTTTCTTGAATAATAATATTCAGAATATTGTGTTTTTCCCAGGGATAGGGTTCTAGAGGCCCGGCGCGGAGCCTATTTTACTGCCTCTGCACTACAGAAAGGGCTCGGGCGCGGTCGCTCAAGGCGTTGATCAGTTCTGGACGGATGGGCCAATTTAGTAAAACTAATTCAAAATATCAGCATAAACAGCTCATTTACAGGTACTATGAACACATCACAGCGTGGCATGCTACATACGAGGATGACACGACCACAGGCTGCGGGCGCTGCAATGCAGGCTGCTCCGGTAGCAGCATACGTGCACAGCTGCAACCAAATACAGAAGTTCAATAATATGAAATAGACCAAGACCGGACCATGAGGGTACGATGAGAGACCCGACCACCCCGTGCGGGCTGGTGGTGTAGGGGTATCACGTTCGCTTCGCATGCGAAAGGTCTCGGGTTCAATTCCCGACCAGTCCACTGTTATGGAACTTTTGTCAAACCCATGCCGCATTGACACCTACGCGGTTCTTTATGTGTGTAGTTGCATCAGACCAAATTATGTCGGGTTGCCACGACAAATCCAACATCTTCGGCGCAAAAATATCTGGTAGTAATGCAACCATCAAATTCAATAGGAAGCGAGCGTATCTTTGAGAATGGCCTCTGAGATTTGAAGATCTATACATAGCAAAGTAGTATTTGCTTTCCTGAAGAAGAGATATGGTCACACATAGCACGGGCTACATATGAAAGAAAAAAACTCGCCTGCAAGTCATAGTTGGCAGAGTGAACCCTTGATGCTCTTTTGGCTACCACATCATCTGCTTTGAGGCATAAAACGAGAAAAAGCACTTCCTATAGATAAAAGGGTTCTATACAAATCTTCCGGAGCTCTTCCCGTAAAAGGGAATTCAACTTTTGTGCGGTTTGATTATCGACAGAGAGCCGTTAGGTAAAGAATCCAAACGTGCTTTTAACGCACAGGGCATTTGCACAAAGACTGTCTAGCGCAGCTTGGCTGTTTGCTCTATCTAGAAACGTCACCTTCGCTCACCCATACATTGACGGAGGAAGGCCATTAAAACATTTCTTGTGAGGCAGGCATATCAAAAACCTAGAAAGGTGTCCCCAAAGAAGTGAAAGAGTAAAGAATGACGGGAAAATAAATAGAGAAGAACATGAAAGAGACCAAACACGCGGCCACAACAAAAACGTTGGCATCAGTAGCCGGAGCATCGCATTTTTAACTTGGAGAAACTGTAGAGCAGATAGCTGATACCTTATCTGTATTCCCTACGGGTTGTTTGTTGTGACGGAGGGCCTCGCCCAACAAGTAACCACAGTTTCCAAGGTATTGTATAAAAGCAGCTTACACCCAGAAGATAGAAGCTACGTTGCTCCACATCTCCTGAACGCTACCGCTCTATCATAGCGAGGAGCGGTGGCTGATTTCCTTGGATTGACTCACTACCTTGTGTAACACTGCGCAAAGCGGAGCTTGTGGTGTTTTTATACCACGTCGATTTCACTCCATGGTGCATGGCTGAGTGTGCATCTAAGCTGCCATCGCAGTGGGTTGATCAGGTGAAGAACTCCAGATTGCAAGCGAAGCATCCTGCAGCTGCCTTAATCCATTAGGGGCGCCTTAAGCTGTCCCTCTCCAATGAAACTGCGAATAAATGACAGGAAAGAGTTGCATACAGCCGGATGGAAAATGGAAGTGACAATATGGATGCTCCTAAGGAACCACAACAGGCACAATACCCAGTTGCACCCTCTCTGTTCACTCTCAGTCAAAAGCATTCAGAGCGCTTGCATGAAGGCGTACTCGCAATATAATTAACAGTACGGTTTCTCGGGCTGGAGTATGTACATTGCACGATCCACAAGGGGTCATCTAGTCCATCGGCCCCTGTGCCGAGCCCTCTGTATTAATAAAACGGCTTTTACTGAGCTAATCCAGGCCTCAACTTCCGGTGGCATTTAACGTGGTCTAGTTATTATGTTGGATCGTCCCTAGCCGCCAACGTTGTAGCGCGGGCTGTGCCTGCACTGTTACTATATGGAGCTGATGCAGAAGCCTTTGCTCCACCGTTTTATTTGAAGAGCAAATGACAGATAATTAAGACAAAATCCCATTTCACCAGAGGACCTGAAGCCCTCGTTTCGGGAGCAATCTTCACTCTGGAGGCGAGTGGCCGATCGCAGCCCACGTCAGCAGCTGACACCGTGGAATTACTCGCTGCGCTTTTACCCCCCGATAATTAACAACCAGCCGCATCTTGCGTTCATCCATCCCCTCATCACGTTTATTGACAACGATCGTAGGGTAGGGCACAGATGGGGGAGTAAGTAGGACCTACCCAATCATTAGCTGATAATATAGCGATTTCCTGCTTATGTGCTTGAAGTTGTTCGGGAGACATACGATGTATTGTAGACTTAGAGGGCAACTTCCCTGGCACCAGTAGGATCCTGTGATCGTATGGGCGCCTTGACGGCAGTCCTGAGGGAAGTTTATCAGGGAATACCGCACGATAATCTCGCAGTACGTCTAGAATCTGATGTGGAGTTGCCCTTGCAGCCTCTGACTCCAATCATTCACCAAAGTGGGAGTGTTCCAAGGAGGCTGTTGGCCAAAAGGATTGTTCTATGTTGTCCGTCAGCCCAATAGTTGCCGGAACTTCTGTGTCGGCCTGTCTGAAAGAAGTTGGTGAGGTCACAAACAAAGCATAACACAGGGCCCCTTGTCCCTCATCCGATGATTTCTGATCTGCCGGAAGAGCAAGTATGTTGGATAACCCATGTAACGGGTGCAATAAACCGTCTGTATTCTCCCTAGCTTGTTGTAGTAATGCGTCTATTTTCACCTTATCCCTTGCCCGCGGGGGTGAATTGCACTTCCGGGGGGGTGGCCGTAGAAGTGCCCTCGCCTCATCCAATGGCATATCTGCCACCTGTTTAGCAAGTACCTCACAAGCATGCTTCGCGGGGGTCCGCAGACGTGCGGCTGGAGTGTTATCTATCTTTTGTTTGTTCTGCTTGGTACGAACTGAGGTTAGATCGCACCATCGCCCACCTACCCATGCACGCAGAGTGGAAGGACCACGCCACCTTATGCTCAGTTAACCAATCGAGTCCCAGTACTAAATCATATGGTACAGGCCCTACCAAAAAGTCTCCGCAAAATCGCACATCCCCACACCACGTTGTTAATCCTTTAACTACCCGATCAATCCTTAGTTGCTCACCGTTGGCTACTGTAAAAGTGCACTCCTCTCCCAGCCGTCGTACTCTTAGCTGTAGCCCAGCCGTCGTACTCTTAGCTGTAGTAGACGATCAACAGTCCTAGGATTGATAAAACTCCTCGATGCCCCTGAATCTAATGGCGCCTCGCATGCACTTCCTGCCACCTTGGCCCCCAAAGTGGCAGTAGTTCCTGCATTACACAGTATTCCTCCAATACTGGAGTCGGCCCCTTTGCTTCTCCACCACTGTAACTCTCTATCGTGCACATCCTGTGCATCCTTCTCGTCTGCTATTGCTCCTGGCTCTCCACTGAGCTTATGTTCTTTCTCTGGCTGCGGTACAGTCCCTGAATTACGCCGCTCTGCTAATGTCTGCTGGGGTCTCTCTACTATCTGCCCCATCGTTCCCGTTTGCTTATCCTTTAGAAGCAACTTCTTCCCCCAATCTGGGGAGACTACTATGGTATTAGGCCCCGTCGCTACTGCGCACAAAGCTCCCTTACCTTTACAATATCGCTTAGTACGTTCGTCTCCCTGGACGACCAGGCTCGATCGTTTAAACGCCCCTCGCCTTTGATGCTAAAAGCTTGCTTGCCTCTGTTCGGGCCTCTCTACTGGCCCGGCTCTCATAATCCCCGGAGACGGGCAGCCCCGGACATAATGCCCTACATCCCCGCATTTCCGACACGCCTCCCCTGTACGACGTGAAGCCTCCTGGCGGGAGGAGCATTACGAAAGCACTTGCCCCCTGCTCCTGCACTCGAAACAAGCATATTCCCTTGATAATCTCCTCTCCGGTGGATTTCCTCTCTCACTATTTCGTGGCTTCCTGCGGGACCCAACTCGAACGGTCCGGTGGGCGTCCACCAAATACCGCCTGGTTTGCCTTAAATGTGCCAATGTCTCCTCTCTCGACCCTACTCTTTTCTCTAACTCCACAGCCGCGTCTTCCCAAGTTACGAATTTGAGATGGCCCTAATTTTTCCCTTCAAGACGATGTTGCCAGGCAGGTTCGCTAAAAAAATATCCACTTGCTGCTCCCGTGGTGAGGGTTCTCCCTGACACAGTACCACTGAGAAGTCGAAGGCATACTTTACTGCGCTACCCCGCCATCTGACTCCATATACACGTGAAACTATTTCTTCTAGTGGGACCCCGCAGAATCTAGTTAGTATAGAACGTTTGAGAGCTTCCTAATTGCTAATAATTTCCCGGGTATCCCATAGGTAGAACCAGTATCTTAATGCATCCCTTATCAAATTCTCACGCAGTTCTTGTCCCCAGTTTTCCGGAGGTAATCCGACCTCGTAAAACAACATCTCCATACGACAAAGGAAGCACATCACACTCCTTCCATCCTCATTCTGAACATGGAAGGTAATCCGACGGAGGGTTTGACGACTCCAGGTGATCATCTAATGAAGTCAATGAAGTCCGCAATGGAATTCTCCTGCTAGAGTTGGACCCCACTGTGCTTCTTCCTACACGGTGTGCTCTCCGTATACCAGTACAATCAGAAGCTGGCTCCTCTCGCCTTCACCCCTGGCTCTTTAATTGTGCTTCGGCTGATCCCCATTAAACATTCCACTATACAATGGCGGGGAGAGTGGAATCAACATTTAAAAGGCCACTGGGTTGGAATTTTATATATAACTTCCCGGCACAGCCCCCAAATGTAGAGCCCAGCCGTCCTACGCTCTGCCTACTTATCGTCTCATAGCGTCTGGCTTCCTATCTACATCCTCTAACTACCCAATTTCCCAGAGGGCAATAATTAAAATTCCAAAATATGTTCGCGTCGAGTCCCTATAATAAACACGTGAAGTTCCCCGAATAATAGAACTGTGTTCGGAACTGATCACGGTCTTCACTGGGGATCAGTGCCCGACCTATGCGGTCTTCACTGGGGATCAGTGCCCGACCTATGAGATGGGGGGGAGATATCCCGCAGCGGCGACACAGTCACGTGCCTGACCTATGAACTACTATCCATCTAAATGCCATATTCATAGGCATAATAGTTCTGTATAATAATAATTCCATTTCTTTTCCATTGAGACCTCTAAAAGTCCTATCTGGTACCCAAGTAATGACGAAGCATTGCGCCACAGCGCCGATATGGGTAACTGGCTGCGTAACCCTACTAAACTATGACTCTATCTGCGGTATCCAATTCTTACAGCATTTAGCAGTATTAGTTCCTTTTCCTAGTAATAATGTTCTAATCCTAAAATTCTTTAATATTTGTTCTCTTTACCATCAGCAAGCTACTAGAGATCACACCAGACCCCCATTGTAGTGCCTGTGCAGTACACCACGTGTGCATCCAGCCCCAAACTCTGCTACAATGCCTTAATAGTATGAGGTACACAATGTTTCGCTGTAAAAGGTAGTAAAGCTAGGTATTGTCTTGGTAGTTCTTAATACAGTAGAGTCTGCGTGTTTACGTGAGTCCCAGACCAGTGTGGTGCCCGGCATTTCAGGGGCCCTCAGCTGGGGCCCCCTTAGCTATCTTTACATATCGAAGTGTACTACGCAAGTTGTCAGAGCCAACTTTCCCAATTTACTTGAGTTGTTGGGAGCCTACATTGATCTGGGCAAATATAGGTGCCCGTGTCTGGCGGTTGTCCACTCGATTGCGTTGCCGGTCGGTAAGCAATGGAAAATGCAGAACGGCAAGAGGGCAGTGCTGGACCTCGGCACAGGCTCCGTCAAGGCTGGATGGGCAGGGGAGTGTAAGGCCCGTTATGTGCTCCCCACATGCTGCGGGGCGGTATGCCGCCGACCACAGCTGTATTTGAGTGAGGAGTGTTACAGCCTACAGGAATACATTTGCTCCAGGCCGAGCCAAGGGGGTCTTTGGTCCAACTTGGAGATGCTTCGCGACATAATAGACCTGACGTTCAGTAAAAAGTACCTAGGAACTGACCCCAAGGAACTCAGCGGCGTCGCGCTTACAGAGCCCCTACTGACTCCAGCCGCCTTGCGGCACCACGTTAGCGAAATACTCTTTGAAGACTTGGGGGTTGAGCGTATGGCGATTGTGGCAGCACAGGCCGTAGTGCCTTACGCGTTCTGGGGCATGGGCTGGGGAGCGCACGATATCTGCACCCCTCCCAAGGCTAAACGCATGGGGGTCACCTGTTACAGCGGGACCGAAGGGGGCCACCAAGGAACTGTGGAGGCCCCAGGAAGTGGTGGTGGTTCCGGATGCTATTATAAGGGCAAGGGCGGGACCTCAGCTTCATGGGTATCTTCAACAGACCCGTGCTTCTCTCCACAGCTAGCAGCGGCATCACCAGCAGCAGATCTCAGTCTAGTTGGGCAGGTGAGCGCTGGAAGGAACCCATTTGGCTTGACTGTGGATGTGGGTTTTAGCGCATCCCATGCGGTTCCTTTTGTGAACTACTCGGCTCTAGAGGCTTCAGCTCTGCGGTCCGATATTGGCGGGGCCCACGCGAACGCCTACCTCAAGAACCTGCTGCTCGCGCGTGGCATGGCTCTCGAGAAAAACGAGTTATTCGCCCAAAAGGTATGCAAAAGGGTGATGAAGCCAGTTTTCTGGGCTGTTCTTCTCTGCGTCACTGATTAAAGAACAGGGCAGATCTCGGTGTGCGACTTCCTATGCTGCGGTATGTGTACAGCTGAAGGAAGAGACCTGCTTCGTCACTGGGGATCTCATGCAAGTTTTTCGTCTCCTACGTAATCTGCCAGGGGGCAGACGAGCGGCTTACCTTGGGGGGCCCCTCTTTCTGGAAAGAGAGACTCCGGATTATTCCCTCACGGTAAGCGGGAATACCAGGGGAATCATGGGCGCGCAGCGCTTGCGGAAGCAGTGGGCTTTTGTGAAAGGCGTAGACAGCGGGGAGTGGAGCACAACGGGGAGGCATACATTTTCCCTTGGGGGGCCCCAGGGGTCCCTGTTTGCTTTGAGTGTGCTGTGCTGTAGAAGTCGCAGCTCGTTTCCTACTTCCACACCCACTCTCCTGCCCCCATCCCAGACCTTTCTTCCTTGGAAAAGCCTAGCAATGCAAACGTCAACAGTAGTTGCAGCAACCCCCCCAAAAGGGAGACACACGTTGAGTCTCCCACTGCGTTGGATAGCAATAAAGAACCCCAGGGGACCCAAGCGGATGCTTGTTGGGCCCCGCCTAGGAGTCCAAGGCCCAAAGTGAAGCTGTCGACGGAAAGAATGGTAGTGCCAGAAATCTTGTTTAGACCTCAAGGCAAGCAAACCTTCCTTTGCATCGTCATTGTCTTGTTCCTGTTCACCTGTGGGGGGAAAACATTTGCCGGTTTAGCCTCTGCTGAGCCCTGTTGCTTTTCTTACCTTATCCATGCCTGGGGGAGTGAATTCCTTTTCCTACAGTTGGTCCACTCATGCACAGCAGCGGAAAAGGCACCGTCCATGTATCGGCGCGTGGCGCTTACACGGAAATCTATCTAGATCACATGTCCCGGGGCAGTTGTAGATACAAAGGAAAAAGTAGCTACTGAAGGTGCAAGCATTACCACCAGATCTGTGTCCACGGTCTTTCGTCGAAGCCATGTTCGATGCTTGTTTGGTGGAGTATTGGGCGTCCGCGCACTGCAGCGGTTCCCTTCACGCCACTCAACAGGGTTGGTGTTCCGTAGCTGCCGGTTAGGGAAATGAAGGGCACCAAGTCTTGAAACGTTGACAATGGCCTGCTGCGTCCGCACCTGCTCTGCTGCAGATGGGGGCAGCAAAGAGTGCGGAGTTGGGGAGTTGGTCTACCGGGCAATCTGCAAGGCGCCAGTTGAGGCCCAGCCTTTCCTGTCCTCCCAGATATTTCTCGTCGGCGGCAGCACCAAATTTAGAGGGTTTAAACAGAGGCTGTGGCAAGAACTCCGCGAGGCACTGCCAGAGGTATTCATTTTCAACGCCCTAACTGCTGCGTAGTCGTGCTTTCTCTTCCCACTGCCTTTTTCTGGTTGTGATTATTTGATCATGTGTCACGTCTATCTACCCAGCCCATTTCCGTGGGGGCATGTCTCGCTTTCCTGCTGTCTCTCCTCACCGTTATCTGCTAGGCATGTTGAACTTGGCAGTTGCAGTTGGCAGATGTTGTATTTGTATTACATATTTCCGCGTTGGGCTATAGTGCTTGTCCTACCTTCACAGGGTTTGCACGATGTGTAGCATTCTGCCTTGCGTCTGCAGCACTGGCCAATAAACATCTACCAGCACGAAGACCCGCAGCACAGTGCCTGGCTAGGAGCCAGCAACTGGGCCCATGACGATGGCGTGTACATGCGGTTCTCAGTATCTAGACAACAGTTCCTTGAAAATGGGTTTATCTAGGTGCTACACCTTGTCTGTTTCCGACCTGGCTTCCCCTGTATCTTCTGAACCCATCTGGTATTGCAGCTGTCTCCCGTTACTTTCAACGGCAGGGATGCTGCCTAGCCGCAAATCCGCAAATCTGTTAAGCTATTTAAATTCTGGAAACAAGCAAACCCAACTAAGTTCTGTTTTTTTTTAATTTGTTCGGTTGCACGATAATGTCATCAACTCACAATTACTTCAGAGCAGAGGCTGCGCAATGAAGCCGGCTCCTTGCCTACCATTCATTGCAGTACATCACATACGCACGCATCTGTATGTAGGAATATATATTTATATACATATATATGCATATACGCGATCGCTTGGAACCGACCTCCGAAGGCGAAGGCCCGAAACCGGAAAGAAAGTAATGCCCTCGGTTTTGCACTATATACCTCCACAGCTATGCTACGAGCGTTGCCGACCTCTGCTGCTTAAAGGCTGTTGCGCCCTGCGCCCACACGGCATTCATGACTGCTGCATTGGTAACCACACGTCACTCGTCTTCCGCTGGCCTCCATATCTTGTCAGCCTGCTAAAACCCAATAAATGTGTGTCCTGCAGGCTTAGGGGCTGTAATAAGTGTAAATTGGGTACTCTTCCTCTGCTTGCTGGAGCCTCTCCTCGACTATCTGCTTCAGCTCGCCCTCGTACAGTTGGCCGAGCCGCCGAAGCCACGCCCCAAGGAGGCCCGCCTCTGAAGGGCCACCAGGAGGTCCCTGATGGCCCCAGGCGCCAAGTAGGGCGCCTTCATCCTCACCTAACTGCTTGAGGGTTCGGGGCCCTACAGATCGGATCTCCAGAAGCTGCTGCATCGAAGGTGTACACGCAGCATCGCCTCGCTGCAGTTCGGGCTCTTGATGTTGCTGTTGGGCGTACAGCTGAAGTGCTGGCAGACCTCGTAGCTGCAGAGGTGGCTGCTGTTGCAGCATGAACCTTAGGGCTCGCTCGTTGTGGCGGAGCTGTTTCATATTGCAAGCCATTCTCCGCTGTTTCAGAAGGGCCCTTCTGCCTCTAGCTACAACGAGGCTATTATTGATCCTGACCCCAAGAATAGGGTACAGCGGGAGCTTAGGCTGTCCATCTTCGCATATATGGTGGCCCTCAGTGGCACGTGCAGCGTCTTGCTGCAGCAGCCTGATAGCAGATACGAGCGCCTTAGATCGGGGGTCCCATGATGTGCAGTATAACAGACCATATACCTGGATATGGTTTCCTCCCTGCCCCTGTAGCTGCTGCTGGCGCAGTAGTTCTTCGGAGCTCCCGGGAGCCGTTTGGCCCCTCCCCCAGTCCAAGAAGGTCAATAGTGGAGACTCGCGAGAGCCCCGCTGTTGTGCCCCTGTACCTTTGGCAGCTGCTCCCAAGGGCAGAGAGACGGGGACTTTGAAGAAAACAGGGTCAGAGGGAGTCAGAGAGGCAAACCAGCCATGTGGAGGCACAGTTTTGAAGGCTCCGAGAAACCCTGCACTGAGCCTGCGTGGACATCTGCCCCTACAGAAGCCCCTCCCAGTCGCACCAACGTAAGTACCTGCACACAAAATGAGCAGTAGGCGCTGCAAAAATAGGAAGGGAGCCATAGCTTAGCGTCGGCCGTGGGGGGCCCCCTCGGGGCCCTGGGCCTGGACCGGACCCTGCAATTCCCTCTACAGTAAGAGGAACAGTCAAATAATACCAGGGAGACGCGTTTGCTCAGCGACAATACTGATTACAAGACTAAAGCACAAATTTCGTGCCCGCTACTAGCCACAAGCAGGGAAGCCCTTGGGGCTGGATGCGCCGCGTGCAGAGCCAGCTAACGCGCAAAAACAGAACTGCCCTTTCCCACATCCAGGTCTTGAAAAAATGTTGTTACCCATTTAGTTGCAATTTAAGTCAATTTAGCGTTGTATGCGGTGTCTCAACCTGAGCAAAATATGCCTGTGGCCTTGTTGTTTGTGGTTGCCCCGGGGATGTATGTAGTGCTCAGGCACTACAATGTGTCTCAGGTGTGACCTCTAGAGGCTTTAGGTCAGGAAATGGAATAAATACTACTAAATATTTCAGGGGTTAGGGCATTATTAATTAGGAAAAGGAATTAATACTAGTAAATGTTCCAGGGATTGGGGTACCGTCAGATAGAGTCGTAGCTTAGTAGGGTCAGTGTCTTCTAACACTGACTTCCAGTGAAGGCAGGGGGTCTGTTCTGATTATTCTAGTCAGTCAGTTATATTATTCTGGGAACTTCCCTTGTTTAAAAAAGACACTCGAATGCTTTGGAAATTTAATTATTGACTTATGGGTACGTGAGTAGCAAGAGAATGTAGTTAGGAAGCCCGATGCTACGAGATTACATAAGTAGGCACAGCTTAACGAGATTACATAAGTAGGCACAGCTTAGGACTGCGGTGCGCTACATTTTGGGGCTGTTCCGGGAAATATATATGTATATCCCATATACTTGGGATATATATATA